>JAMLFY010000005.1:10525206-10561481 GCA_030441495.1 Dalbergia oliveri | reverse complement strand
GTATTGCCCAAATTAGCAATGATACCGAGCTAATAATATAATGGCAGGTCTCATCCATGCCAAGTATATACATTAAAGCAGAAATAGAGAGCTCAGTTTGGAGTCTTTTGTAACACAAATATTTGAGAATCAATATGCAAATGAATATCTTTTAGCCTCGAAAGACAAGCCAGTGTTCAATATTTTTTTCCCCGTGTCAATCAAAGACGTTAGCTGCTTCTTTTGTTCCCACAAATATCCCTTCTCTTTATATTTTTGTGCAGCCGTGAAATTCCAAGTTTTATTGTTGTGCAAATTTTTTGTGCAAGCAAGAGGAAAGGAACCCCGCAACGTCATTTATCTCAGTTTGATATTCTCTTCGGATAGAAACATAATACATGAGAATTGTATATTTGTAATTACATGGTCTCTTCTACTTCTAATGTAATTATAAGCAAACCATGGAAAGATGACTTCTGTTTTGATCTAATAGCCAAAATCAATTCATTGTATGACACAGAAGACTTAATGAAGGAAAGATACTATCAGAACAATGGACTGTAATTATCAATACAACTATTGTTAGATTCTGACAGTGTAAAAGGTGGTAGAATAATGTTTGAATATGACATAAGTTTAGTCGTGTTGATTCCACTAGAGAGTAGCTCAATATCCATCAATAGTTAAGGGGACCAAAGCCAATTAGCTGTATCTCTTTTTTTTTGTGCAGCAATTAACTGATTTAAAGTAATTAGCCAAGTCTGTTTGAAAAAATATTTGTCCCGTCACAAATCATGAGTTAATTAGCATGTCTTACACAGTAAATTGTAACATTGAACACATTAAACTATCACATGTTAATACAGTTGAACCTATGTGACTATATTACAAAAACTAGGCTTAATAAGAAACTTCGTCTTTTGTAAATTGTAATTGTTGAAATCCATGATATCAAGTAATGGTATTTTATAAAATAATCATAATCCCCACTAGCAAGTGGAAGCTCATAACTTTTAATTTGAAGATAAATAAGACAGTTTTCTTATAGAAAATCAGAGCAAAGCTAAGCTAAACTGTCACTTGTTGCCAATTATTGTTTTCCAAGCAAAGAAGAAACCTTGATCAAACAGTGACATGGAAGAAACCTGACTTGAATAGAGATCAATAAATTTTAGTTACTGATAGTTTAAACAAAAAATAAAACATGAATATTGAAAGGGAGATTGTAAGATGTGAAAAATCATTCTTCAATCTGAAGCTTTGTTTTGACTTGCTATCAATCCTATCACTAGCCATAGAGATCTTAGCCAGACAACATCTTGTTGTTGGATGGTGAGATGACTCCTATATATGAAGTCTACAAGTGTATCATTGCCCAAATTAGCAATGGTACCGGCCAAAGAAAAAATGGCAGGTGTAACATCTCAATTTTTCCTCTCAAGTTAAACACTCATAAAAAATGAGTAGGTAGAAGTATTTATGTGAAAACGGCCATTTTCTAGAAAAAAAATAATTTTTTTGCTGAAGGGAAAAATAGGAAAAATGATGAATAAATATACTAATGAAAATAAAATAAATCCTCATGAGAAATATTTAATACCATCAATTTGATAATTTTATAAACATCATTTCTTTCGATTTTTTGCTAATCCGGCAATTTTTCGCAAAAAGGGGCAAAAAGGTGTTTTTTCTTTTCATACCGACAGACCTAGCCAACTCCCTATCAGTTCAAAATAAGAAAAATGAGATCCATTGGGAGCTATCAAGCTACCCCCTATGCATGGAAAAAAAGGGAATAAGGTTTTGTTTTTTCAAGTCTAGAGAATTAGTCGTTAGGTGCATTTTCAAAAAGTTTTTGTTTGAGCCATTTAGATGCTTTGAAAAGGAAGAAGAAATCCCACTCTTCTTCCCATTCCGATCACAGCCCTCTGCCTTCCCACACACTCATATTTTTGCTCTCTCATTCACAAAACACTCACAAGAAGAACTCTTAAGTGATGATTCAAGAGGATTCAAGAAAGGAGTTGCAAGAGGCTTCTCTGTTTATCAACGCAACATCCCCACTTGGTCTTCTCTTTGAAATCTTCATTTAAGGTGGGGAATTATCTCCGTGCTTGTTGGTTTATGTTGGTAATAAACTTGTCTTAGCCCATCCATGGCTATGAATGGCTTATTGGTTCCTGAAACCATGCCTAGAACATTATAGCCCTTCCATGGCTGAGTGCCTTGCATGGTGAGGATTGACAAGGATTGTTATTTGGGTTTTGGTGGTCTTTATCAATTCTATGAATGGTTATTCTTGTGTGTTAATGAAGTTTCAGAAGAGAAAATGTGTAAAAGACTATATCCAAACAAAATCTTGAAACTTATATAAATCTCTAATCTTTGGAATGATTAGTGAATCAGAACAGTTCTCAATGAAAAATTTGTTTTTCAGCCCCTAAACCTCCAATTGAGCCCATTCCAATTTATATGAAAGCTAAGACATAAAGCCATGTCCTTGTTTTGGTTTGGTAATTTTATATCTTTGGAAAATTCACGAAAAATATTAGAAGTGGCCCCATATGCTGTTATTCTAAATCTGGACAGCATACAATGAAAATTGTAAAATCCGAGTTATATAACTTGGATTCAAGTGAAATCAATTAAATGAAATCTAGCACGTAGGATATTATTCTATGTGATGTCTACTTAATAGTGCAGAGTTCTCATTGCATATCATTAAATTTTTAATAATCTTTTGAGGAAACTATTGTTTATGTTTTTTGTTATACTGGCCGCATATGGTGATACTAAGATGGGTAATAATCTCCTTGGTAATTTACCAATATTCTTTTAAGAAAATTTGCATTTGAGTTGGCAATAGTAATTGCCTGGCTAGTTTAATGATTTTTTGCAGGTCGGACCTTTGAGATGTTAGCCTGGTGGCTTTTGTCTTTCAAGGTCTATTGGTAATATGGATATTGGTGAATTTATTGTCTCAGTACCCTATGTAAAGCAAGTCAAGGTTGGTCACTACTCTCTACTTTATTTTGCACTTTGAGCATTGTTTGACTTAAGTTGATTAGTTAGGTGCTTTTAAGTTTCACTTGCATCCCTCTGTTCATAAAATTACTTGAGATTATATAATTCTTAATCTTCTTCTATCTAATTTTATACTAACTTTTATCCTCATTTACATGCACGAGTACTTTCTTCTAAGCATAAATTTCTACTTGTTCTTGTTTCAATCATAAAATCCCCCTTTCCTAGGGGTTCAATCATAATTTCCATCTCTTCTGGTTCAGCTGTCCACAGCTGGCAGGTTTGTTATATGCTGTGACCGAGTTTGGGATGCTTTACCTGCAGAAGTAGTCCTTCATTGTTGTCATGGCATGTCACCAAATTCTACAGCATCACATATTGCTAAAGTGAGATTGATGTACATTCTTTTGAATCATTGTGAATTATTTGAAGGGGTCATGTTTTCATGTTGCATGCTGGTAATCCCGACTTTCGCACAATAAAAGATACCTTGTTTGCATTAGTTTTTCCTGATAACGTTGTCATTTTGAGGTATGAATTATGTATTTCTACTAATTAGTCACCTGTCTTTTATCTTTAGGAAGCTGTTGAAGCAAAGGGACCTACAGATGATACAAATTGCATTGTTGTTGATATATTACCTAGGAAAGCCACCTGCTCCTATACCACAACCGAAGAAGAAAGGAATAATAGTCCATGTTTGAGTAAAAAGTCATCTGAGTCGTCTTCTTGTGACAAAGAGTACTTGGAACCAGATGTGGTAGGAATTGTACGAGGAACATCTATGCTTTCAGAGAGGTTTGGTTTTGTAATAACCATTGTCCAAGTTAGCAACTTTCCTCTCTAATTTCCTGTCGTGACATGAGGGCATGTTTTGTCTGAAATGCAGGTTAGAGACAAAATATCCGCCCTGCAACATGTTCAAGTTGTTTACGTGTGCTGTGTCTCAAGTAGAGATAAACCGGGAGGGGGTATTCAATACATGAGGGTGAGCCCAACCTTGGAAGATTGCATCTTGGATGGAACCCTTTCTTTGCCTAAGTTGCCAAGAGAAGAAAGAAGCCATGGAAGGGAAAAGAACATCAGGTGTTTTGATGAGTCATTCATTTTCTATCCATCTTCTCAAGACTATATTTGTCCATTATTTAATCCAATCCTTTGATCTTTCATTTACAGATAGACTTAGCAATGGAAGTTATGCATGAACTCTCATTCATTTACAGTATATTTGCTTTTTGCGAGTGATAAAAATTGTCGTTATAACCAGAACGACAAGCTTCCAAGCAACAGTGACTCCCTTTCTCAAATCACAGGGGCTTCGTGTAATGTTGATCCAAATTGGAATTCAACAAGAAAATCCATAAGAAAACAATAGCATTTTGTTAAATGATTTCTGATCTGGAAGTGTGTAATAGCAACCACCCATGAGTTGTGAAAGGCTTCATTAGAAGCGGGTGTGCACGAAATTCATTCTTTTTTATATTTTTCCTTTTTCCAGGATCCATTCATTTATATATGGATTCTTTGAAATCACTAAATAGACCTTAAATGAAAGTGGTCTTTGTTATTGTAATGTGGTAGAGGGAGTTTAAGAATTCCATAGATCAATTCCACTCTAGAATAGGCCGGTGTTAAGCCTTTTGAATGAATTATTCTTTGTAGCATTCGATTTTTCATAATTTCTTTTACCAAACGAACAATAGGCCTATGGTAATGTAATTTGTTACAGTTTCCCCCTTCCCTTCCCATGTTACTTCCCCTCCAAGTTTTGTCCCTGTTTTTTCTTTTCGTGTGTAAGATGCATGAGCAAGACAACAAATCTCGGATTATTTACTAGGTTGCCTACATTTTCAAATTCTTGCAACCTTGCACTTTCAATTCTGTTTTTTTTAAAAATAAGAAGTCTACAGTTACAACTTTAATGGATGTTATTATTATGTCAAAGGTCAAGACACTTCACACTATGGTTGTAGCCGTATTGTCTTTTTCTTCTTCTTATTTTTAGGACTACCTTTATCACAATTCAAGGCCCAAAAAGTTCACATGGAGAAAGAAATCCACCTCTTATCTCTTTGATATTCAGTTGGGATTGAGATACATGAGAATTGTAAATTTCTAATTACATGGTCTCTTCCACTTCCAATGTAATTGAAAGTAAAACATCAAATGATAACTTTTGTTTGGTTCTAATAACCAAAATAAAATCATTCCCTGAACATACAAGACTTAATTAAGGAGAGATGCTAGAACAATGGACAGTAATTACCAATACAGGTAATGTCTGATTCTATGTCAACGCTAGTAGAATACTATTTGAATATGGCTTCGGATTTTAGCCCTGCTGATTCCAGTAGATAGCAGTTTAACATCCATCAAGAATTAATGACATGATGACACCGAGGCCAAGTTGTGTTCCGCTTTTTTGGCACATCAATTAATTGATGTGAAGTAATAAATCCAGTCTATCTGAAAAAAACATGAATCTTGTCACAAATCATGAGTTAATTAACGTGTCTTACAAAGTAAACTGACATCTGAAGATGTTAAACTATAAAAATCTTGAAACTGTTGAACCTATGTGTCTATTACAAAAACCATGCTTAGTCAGAGACTTTGTCATTTGTAAGTTGTAATGGTGTGAAATAATCATTATCCCCCACTCCTATGTGGAAGCTCATAACTTTTAAGATAAATGAGACAGATTTTTCTTACAGTAAATCAAGCAAATGCTATTAAACCGACACTTGTTGCCAATTATTGTTTTCCAAGCAAAGAACAAACCGTGATCAAACAATAACATGGGAGAAAACTAGGGTGAAGAGTTTTATTCTTGTAATAAGGTAATTTAACTCGAATAAGTCTTATCCTAATTATATAATATTTCTAACAAACATTCTTCCTTAGCAACCTCTGATATGAAATTTTCAAATGCACAGCTTATATGTTTACAAATTATTCAGAAAAATTCAGGTTTTGAAGTTCTTTTTCCTTAAGTCTAAAGTGTTGTTGACAGAAAGGCGACGGCGAAAATATTTTAAAATTAGGAGTCGCCAGAACGTTATTTAAATTGGAAAACAGGAAAACCCATCTTTAAAGAAAAGGTCTTTGCAACCAGATTAGAGTTCGAAGTCGGTTATGCATAGAGAAGGGTAGGGATTTAATCCTACACCCCTAATACAGAATCCTTAGACGGTACTTATTAATTGTGCAAATTATTAATAACCTTTCAAAATATTTATCTCATTATTTATTTACAAGGAAATTTAAAAAGATTTCTTAAAAAAATTCTAAACATCAAATCGTCACAATTCCGATGTTCAAAATATTGAGTCAACAAGCCGTCACGGCTAAATCAACATCCTTATTTGAAATAAAGTAAGAAATTTAAATTTAAACATATGAAAATAAACCTCTCTTATGAACTATAAATATTTATAAATAAGATAATTTATTTATTACTTTCTATGAAAAGAACATAAAATAATAAAAGAAGATTTAAAGAAAATTTGAAACATCAAGTTGTACAAGCTGATTAGAATAACGAGTTAACAGCAGTAAGGCTAAATTAACATTCTATTTGAAATAAAAAATTTTAACAAATAAATGACCAATTTAAATTGAATATAATAGAAAATTCTATGAATTATTTACAAACAAGATAAATGAAATATTCTTAATATCTTTTTTATAAAAGGGAAAAATAAATTTTCAGAGAAATTTTTGGATCATTAGCTGTCACAAGCTAAAATGTTCGAAATATTAAGTTAAACAAGGTCACGGCTAAATTAACATTTTATTTTAAAAAAAAAGACTTCTCAAATAATATAAAAATAACATAAACTATTTCATATGAAAAAAAAATTATTTACAAGTAAGACATAAATTATAAAAATTTAATTTTGAACTTGAAGGATTTGAATCGCCATTACCTACGTATCCCCTGGTGCAATGGGGAACTCAAAGTTACGTAGTTCTTTAAATATAATTGTGGATTGATTAATTTTATTTCTGAAAGAGGAATTAGAATAAATCTACGGTTAAAATATCTAGAATATATAATTAACAAGTCGTCGGGCTAAATTAATTAAAAATCTAAATTTTAATTATTTATTTATCATATAAAAAAATCCTAAAATCTAAACAAAATAAAAGCCCAACACCTCTAAAAAAAATGAAAAGAAACAAAAAGGTCTAATCCCAACAAAAATAAAAAAGAACTTAAAAAAAAAAAATTAAGAACCTGGCCAAATAAGAGAATGTTCTTAAAGATAAAAAGGAACTTGGTTGAGGGGTTCTATTTAGTGAAGACAAAGACTTTGTTTCAGCACATACACACTTTCTCACACAAACTCATCCATCTCACATATACCAACACACACAAGGAGAGAGGGAGATAAAAGCAAGAGAGAAAGAGATAGGGAGGCGGTGAGAAGAGAGAGTCGACGGGGGAGGCCGCACGCTGCTCGACCTCGCAACGGTGGGCCTGTGGCGGTGAGCACGGGGAAAGGGAGTGGAGGTTGGGCTCGACAGCCAAGGGACGGCGAGAGCGCGGCCACGGCCAAGCCAGCCTGCGTCTCAGCGTGGAGCTGTGGATGTGCGGCTTACCGGTTTGCAGGGAGTGGGGGAAGGATCAGGGAGGATGCGAGAGGGAGGAGCCCACTGTGCATGCGCACAAGGTGGAGGAGGTCGTGGTGGTGGGGGGCGGAGTCTGAAGGGAGGTGGAGATGAGAAGGATGCTGCGGGATTGGCAGGCAAGGCTGGGCAGAGGATGAAGGGGAGGTGGCCCGTTGCGCGTGAAGACCCGCGCCTCCCCTTTCTTCTCCTTCTATGTTAGTTTTATTTCTATAATGTTGCTGGATTTACCTTGTTCTTTCTTTTTTTGTTGCTTGGCTTAATTGCTGGATCTTGAGGTTCTGTCCAATTTGGCCTTTGATGTATTTGTATATGTGTTTGAGATTTTTCTGGTTATGTGATGCTGATGTATATATTTTTTATGGTTTAAAATTTCCTTTTGATTCCCTGTGTCTTTCTTTCAACTACTCTCAAAGGTTTTTAGAAAAAATTTTCCGAGGTCCCCCCTAAAAATGAGAGTCTTCATTTATACTCCTTGCAATGAATTTTGTTTTGTCCTCCCTCCTCTATTGCTGATTTCATGGGATTTTATTTTGAATTCCTTGATTCTTCAATCCTACCTGTGTTATTTGGTGCCTGCAACCTGACTTATTCTTGTCGGTGCATATTTTCTCGATGCACGTTATCCAACTTTGTTAGGCGCTTGTACGCTTAACGTCTATCTTGATTGTCTTGCTTGACACCGTTTTCTCTTCTGTCTTTTCTTTCAATCAACATGGTAAAATGAATTAAAAATAAATGAAACGGCTGAAAATCCTTTTTTTTTTAGCTCAAAATGAAACACAATGGCCCCCCCTTTGTTTTTTTTTAAAAAAAAAAATCTTTTTACCTAAAAAAGAAAATAAATGAAAGGGACTTACTGAAATAGAAGACTAAAATTTTCTTCACAACAACAAACAAAAGACAAATGGGCCTTTTTGGGCTTAACAAAAATGACAACAAAAAATGAAATGAACTAAAAATTCTTCAAAGGAATGACTGAAATTTTTGTTTTTGGGTTGGACAAAATCAGGTGTTCAAGTTGTCCCTCTTTATTTATTTCTTATAAGAGAATATGAAAACATAAATTTTATATATTATCTTTGTAAGGAATAAGTAAAGACATGAACATTGATTTTGTTCGATAATGCATGAAATGCAAATGCAAGAAAGATTGAATTCTGATTTGAAAAAAGTCTAAACAAGAAAATCACATGCAAATTGTACAATTCAGAAATCACCTATGTGTGAAACATGCAAAGAGAAGAAATGACTAATTTGACACAAATTTACAAATAACAAGAAATGTCAAAATAAACGGAAATTCAAAGGACAAGGGCTAACATGAATTTACAAGCCGACGGGGCTCGACTGAAATCAAAAGATTTTGCGACCAACTGGATACGGGTCCACAAGTGACAGGAAATGAAAAATCTTGCGAATCAACTGGAGACGGGTCACGTGGCAGGAATAAAAGACTTGAACCAATGGATACGGTTCACAAGCAACAGGAAATGAAAAACCTTGCGACCAACTGGATACGGTCCACGCGACAGAAATTAAAAGCTACGGCTGACAAGAAATTAAAGACTTGGACCAACTGGATAAGGGTCGGCAGCAACGAAATTAAAGACTTGTGACCAACTGGATACGGGTCAACAAGCAGAAATTAAAAAAGCCAGGGCTCAACAAGAAATTAAAGACTTGCGACCAACTGGATACCTTCGGCAAGCAACAGGAATTAAAGACTTGCGACCACTGGATACGGGTCAAAGCAGAAGGAAATTAAAGACTTATGACCAACTGGATATGGGTCAACAGCCAGGAAATTAAAAGCCAGGCGCTGGCAGAAATTAAAGAACTTTGCGACCAACTGGATATGGGTCAGACAAGCAACAGGAAATTAAAGACTTGTGACCAACTGGATTGGGTCAACAGCAGGCAGGAATTAAAAGCCAGGGCGCTGACAGGAAATTGAACTTGCAACCACTGGATACGGGCAAGCAAGCAACGGAAATTAAAGACTTAACCAACTGGATACGGGTAGGTAAGGGCAGGAAATTAAAAGCCAGGGCTGACAGAAATTGAAGACTTGGACCAATGGATACGGGTCAACAGCGAAGGAAATTAAAAACAACGGGCTAACAAAAAAATGTAAATGCTGACAAGAAGAACAATGATTTGAACAATTCTTTTTCTTTTTCTTTTGTTTTTTTTCTTTGAAAATTAGATTGACAATCTAGAACGACTAGGAATTACTGGAAAAGTGAAATGACAATCTGAGGCCACTAGAAATGTAAAAGCAATGGCAATTATGGGAATGTGAAAATTTAATTTTCTTTTCCATGCATTTTCAAGTTAAGTGAATGAGAATCAAACTTTTTTTATTTTTTTCAAAAACAAAAGTAAACCAAAAATTTCAAGCCAAAATGGAGATGCCAAGGATGTCTTTGTACAAAATATGAATGAATCCAAGATCATGAAGTATGAAATGGATAAAAAGAAATAGGCCAAGGACCTAAATGATTTGAAAATCAAAAGAAAGAGATGATGAATATGTCACAAAAGTATCATTTTAACATTGAAAAACATTTGAACCATAAGCTTCTTCGGAGAGCTTTTACCACATGAATCTCTTTTCAAGTTTGTTATTAACATGCCTTGCAATATGGTTTCACTGCATTTCTTTTTCTTTTAAAAAAAACATTCTTGTGAAAGGAATCTCACCATAGTCAAGCAACCCTCGAGGAAAACTTCAACCGATCAAACTCGTAGTCACTATATTGACCTTCTGCATAAATGAAACTTCTTCTTTTTTCTTCTAACTTTGCTCACTTCTTCCCATTCTTCCTTCTTCTCTTTTTCCTTTTCTTTTTCTTTTTTTTTAGGATGATGATTACCTTTCTACCAAGCTTAATTGAAGCTTCTGGATTCTCTTTGTGTGATGCTAGTCATTAATGCATTGCTGGAAGAACGTTAGGTACGTTTAAGCTTAAATTTATGCTTACTCAAGACATTAGAAATGAACATGCATTCAAGAGGAAAATGGAAAGATTAACTAAATTAGAATTTCTATTGCTTGGTGTATCAGACAACAATATCACAAATTGTTGGAAGAAGTAAATAGAGCAAAGTAAAAGATAGGATTTCAAACAATATAAAAATTTTGCCCCAGTTTTGGTCCTTAGTGGCTTATTCAATTGATTTCTTATAGCAAATTGGATGCCATAGTCACTTATCTCGTTTCTGAGCCTTCAATCTTCCTTCTCTTGATCTCCAAAAATTGCCCCTTTCAGTCTTGATATACTTGGCTCACAAGACACATTCAACATCGAAAGTTGCCCAAGTGTAAATTGTTTGAGATGATGCTTCATTATTCTGCCCTAACTTTTGCCTAGGCTGCCTTTTGGGTTTTCATCCTAACGAGCTTTTTTCTTTTTCTTTTACCCTAACTTTTGCTTAGGCCGCTCTTTCGAGTTTTCGACCTAACGGGCTTTTTATTATTTTTATTTATTTCTCATCCTAGCTTTCATTTAGACCGTTCCTTCAAGTTTTCGATCAATGAGCTTTCACATCTTCTCAAGCATAAAACTTTTTGACTTATTAGTGTTGACGGGTCTAGGTAGTTCTTGTCCATCCATATTTTGCAAAATCAATGCCCCTCCTGAAAATGCTTGTTTGACAATGTAAGGACCTTCATAACTAGGAGCCCATTTTCCTCGGTGTCCTCTTGATTAGGGAGAATTTTCTTCAAAACCAAATCTCCTGATACAAATCCCTGGGCGGACTTTCTTATTGAAAGCCTTAGCCATTCTATTTTGATACAACTGGCCATGACAAATGGCTCCAAGTTTTTCTCTTCTATCATATTCAACTGTTCATAACGAGTTTCACCCACTCAGATTCTTCTAATCAGCCTCCATCAAAACCCTTAATGATGGGATTTCAACTTCAATAGGGGATACAGCTTCCATTCCATATACCAATGAGAAAGGAGTTGTTCCTGTGCTTGATCGTATGTTGGTACGATAACGTGCAAAGCATATGGCAGCATTTCATGCCAATCTTTGTAATTCACCACCATTTTGGCAACAATTTTCTTGATATTCTTATTTGGCTTCAACCGCACCATTCATTTGAGGCCTATAAGGAGCTGAGTTGTGATGCTTGATTTTGAAAGTCTCAAAGAACTTTTGAACCTCAGCACCATTGAGATTAGGAGCATTGTCTGTGATAATTCTTGGAATCCCATATCTACAAATAATGTCTCTTTTGATAAATCTAGAAACACCTTTGTGTGATATTGGCATATGAAGTGGCTTCCACCCATTTAGTGAAATAGTCTATTGCCACCAAAATGAAACGATGACCATTAGATGCTTTGGGATTGATTGGGCCAATGACATCCATGCCCCACATTGAGAAAGGCCAAGGAGATACCATACTATGCAGCGGAAATGGAGGAGCATTAACTCGATCTGCATATATTTGACATTTGTGACACTTCCAAACATAATTGATGCAATCATTCTCCATGGTGGACCAGTAATAACCACTTCTTAAAATTTTTCGTGCCATCATATGACCATTAGCATGGGTTCCACAAATTCCTTCGTGGATCTCAGTCATGATTATTCGAGCTTCATGAGCATCTACACATCTTAGAAGAGTGGTGTCATGATTCCTCTTGTAGAGGACTTCACCATTCAAGAAAAAGCTCATAGCCAGTCGACGGATTGTCTTTTTATGCACCTCATTTGCTCCAACTGGTATTCTCCTTTTGAATATACTGTTTAATGTCCTGATACCAGGGTTGACCGCCTGGTTCAATCTCCACATTGCCACAATATCCTGGTTCGCTTTGCACCTCTACATGGATAGGTTGGACATTAGCATGGACTTCCAATTTGGTCATTACAGCCAAAGTTGCCAAAGCATCTGCAAATTGGTTCTTGTCTCGAGTTAAATGAGAAATGACACATCATCAAATCGCTCAATTAGTCGAGACAAGTATTTCTGTAAGGTACCAATTTTGGATCCTTTGTTTGCCATTGTCCATTAACTTGATAAATTATAAGTGCAGAGTCTCCAAAGACTTTTAATTCTTTGATCCCAAGTCAATTGCAACTTGCAAACCATTTGCACACGCCTCATATTCTGCGATGTTGTTGGTACATTCAAAATCCAACTTGACAGAGCTTGGGTATTGCTTACCGCGGTGACACCACCAGCTCCTATTCCACATCCATTCATGTTAGCAGGCTCCATCAAAGTACATCTTCGATACATTCTCCTCTACCATCTCTTCTTCTCCACTAACAGCACTTCATCGTCACATAATTCAGTAGTGGTTCAGCTCACTTTCAAGTGGGTTTTCAGCTAGATGATCAGCAATTGCACCTCCTTTGACAGACTTTTGGGTCACATGCTTGATGTCAAATTCTGCAGGATCACTTGCCACTTTGACATTCTCAACGACACATGAGGACTATCAAATATGTACTTTAACGGATCCATTTGAGAGATCAACCAAGTTGTATAGTATAACATGTACTGCCTCAACCTCTTGGAAGTCCATGCTAATGCATAAGGTCTTTTATTGCCAAGTAGCGGGATTCACGTCATTAAACTTCTTGCTCAGATAATAAATTGCCTGTTCTTTCTTTCCGGATTCGTCATCCTGTCCTAACATTGCCCCCATTGATGTTGGTAACACTGAGGTATAGTATCAAAGGACGGCAGGATAGGTGGGTCAAAGGGGAGGTTTCATTAAATAAGCCTTTATTTTGCGAAGGCTTCTTGGCATTCCTCATTCCATTCTCGGGTTGATGTTTTCGTAGCAACTTGAATATAGGCTCACAAGTACTAGTCAAATTGGCAATGAATCGAGCAATGTAATTGAGCCTCCCAGAAAACTTCTAACCTCCCGTTCAGTTGGGAGAGGCATATCTTGTATTGCTTTCACCTTATCTGGGTCTACCTTTATTCCTTCTCTGCTAACAATGAATCCAAGTAATTTCCCGTAGAAGCTCCAAAGATGCATTTATTCGGATTAAGCAACTTATATTTTCTGAGTCTTTCAAACAATTTTTGTAGGACTGCCACATGACTTTCTCCCTCTTTGGACTTAGCAACCATGTCATCTACATACACTTCAATCTCCTTGTGCATCAAATCATGGAATAATGCAACCATAGCACGCTGGTATGTAGCCCGGCATTTTTCAATCCGAATGGCATGACCGTATAGCAAAATGTTCCCCATGGAGTTATGAAAGTAGTTTTTCCTTTATCATTAACATCCATGGGAATTTGATTGTATCCTGAGTACCATCCATAAATGAAAATCGGTGGATTTTTTGCAGTATTATCAACAAGGACATCAATGTGAGGGAGAGGAAAATCATCCTTCGGGCTAGCTTTGTTTAGGTCCCATAATCCACACACATTCTAACTTTTCCATCCTTCTTAGGCACTGGCACAATGTTAGCCACCCAGTCAGTTGTCTTGATACCTCCAAAAATCCAGCCTCTCAGCTGTTTGCACACCTCCTCTTTTATTTTTAATGACATTTCAGCCGTATCCTTCTCAACTTTTGCTTTTCGGTTAATTCCCGCATATAAAGGGATCTTATGTGAAGCTATTTCTGGATCCAACCCTGGCATATCACGATAAGACCATGCAAAAACATCCATGTATTCCTTGAACAATGCAATCATTTCTAGCGTTCTGGGTTTTCCACTATTTTCAGCTCCTTCTTCTCTTCTTCAGTGCCCATGTTAACCAACTCGATCACTTCATTGTCTAAGTCAAACTCCTTTTCTGTATGCTCCAATAGGTCTGAAAAGTGCCCAACAATTTCGTCATCCTCATTGATTCATGGCTATCACAATCAAGTGCCGCAAGAGAATCAATTGATAAGTCTCCAAAGTCCCTTCATGCGACAAAATTTCTATAGTATTTAAATTCCTGGAAAGCAATTAGGATGGGTTGGAATGCCAAAATAAAAGATGGAAAAATGAAAATAATATAGAAGACATAAATTAACGAAATGAGAATGATAAATAAAAGCAAGAAGAAAGAAAAATTAAAGAGAGAAACGAGGAAAATGGAAGATAAAGAAAGATTATTGAATAATCATGCAAGTGTATTTAGATGATGTCTTTGAGTAGCATAAACAAAAGCATAAACAATATTTATCAATATAACCCAAACAATTACTTTGAAGCAACAACATCAATAACTGGTTCAATCTAAGTTCATCAGCATCTCATTATTGTTGGCAACATGAGGGTTGTTTTCTTCAGATTCATTAGCATTCACCATATTGATAGTGATACAACAGCAAGGGGAGTGAACTTCCTCAGCTAGGATTACTTCAGCTGGGCAAAATGTTTCCTTTAGGTGAGGAATCTGCTTCATTTTCTCCATTTGCTCCTTCTACTCAAGAGTCATGCCCTCATCTCCTCTTCCAATAGTGCATTATATCCCAAACCATATCGATTAGGCTTCTTGGTGACTGGTATTGGTGTCGTGGTACCTTGCAACTGTAGTCCCTAATCCTCTTGCCTTGTAGGTATCCACTCTTAGCCATGATATGAGCCACCACCTGATTTTGCATCGGGGCTTATTCTGTTCCTGTTTCAGCCCTACTACCTCCAGGTTATGCCATAAACTGCTCTCTACCAGTTCCACATTCTCAACATATGGCAATGTAACTGGTTTAGATACTATGATATCTTTTTCTCCATGGATTGTAACGATCGAGTCATTCTCTATGTATTTAACCTTTTGATGCAAGGTTGAGGGAACAACACCAACATTGTTAATCCAGGGTCTTCCCAGCATATTGTAATCTGATTCGAATCTCCATTACCTGAAATAACACTTCGAATCTCTTGGGCCAATCTCCAATAACAATAACATTTCCCCAAGGATACTTTTCTTTGCCCCATCAAAAGCCTTCACAATCATCACCTGCGGCGATATATCATCCTTATTTATTGACAAGTAACTTAAGGTTGACATGGTAGAACATTCAATCCTGACCCTCCATCAATGAGGACCCTGGGCACTATATGGTTTCTGCATTTGAGAGTTATATACAGTGCTCGTGGGTTAGCCCTGACACAACTTCCTCATCTGAGAATGTAATCATGCTGACACGTTTCACTGGATCTACCATATTCACCATGTTCTCGTTGAAACATCAGGCTTGACATAAGCTTCTTTCAGGATCTTTAACACGCCTTTTGATGAGGCTCTAATGACAAGATTAGTGATAACAAAGATATTCTGGCAGGAGTTTTCTTTAATTGTTCCAAATATCATACTCACTCGTTTCATAATTTTTAGAAATTCCTCCTCATCATCTTCTTTCATTTCACTTCCTCCCAAGTCAGAACTTTTTCCAACATTCCCTTCATTAACAAACTTTCCTTTTTCTATTTCTTTAGGACCATAACACCTTCCACTTTCGTTATACTAGTTACTACTCCACCTACTTGAGCATTTGAGGTTCTCCTATATCACTTTTCATCTCAACCTCAGTCTCATAGTTCCAAGGTACAGCATGTGTGTCCTTATAAACAAAAGGCATTGGTTTCTTCAGTGATAACTACCTTTCTGGCTTTGACGCTTGATTAAGTGGAGGCACTCGAAGCACAAAACGCTCAATCACATTCACCTCTTCAGACATTCAGCTTCTTCTTTGCTTGTATAACACCTAAGTTGAGTAATCCTTGTACACAAGCCTTGAAATCCCAGCAATTTTCTATGTCATGGCCAATCTATGTCATGGCCAAAGCCTCTGGTAGTCACAACTCGATTCCATATCACATTTCTCATTTTTCTTCATCATAGATGCAGGTGCTGTGATGTTGTATCCAACTTCCTTTAAGCCAATGAAAACTTTCTCCATAGGAGTTCGAAGATTCAAGACCCTCTTGATCAAGGGTTCTTCCATCGTCAAAGCATTTACTCGAGCTCCTCCTTCATGATTTGGCATCGGATTGTTAACAATATCGGGCTTTGATTCCTCTAGGTCCAATCTTCCACAAGCAATTAGCCTTCTTCCTGCTTCTTGAAGTCTTCACAATCTTCAATTGAATGCCCCGCAACTTCCATGTGGTATTTACAAGTTAAGTTGGGGTTATACCAGCTGGAAATGGTGGTTCTAATGGACGCACAGGACATGGTGAGATCAGGTGAGCATCGAACAATTTTTGAAACAGGGCATTTGAAATGGATAGCTTTGGGAAAGGTGGAAGGTTTGGGAATCGATTGCGACCTGGTTTTGGAAATTTGGTCGAGGTGATGTAGTGTTTGGGTAGTTCTAGGGATACGTGGTCGGGTTATATGTATAGGCTGGGCGAGTTGGTTGGTATGGTCGTATGTGGATGTTATTGACTTGAGGTTGGGTATGTGGGATTGTATTTGTGGTTGAAGTAGTTTGGTATGGTGGGTAATAAGGGATGGATGGTATTTGGGATCTTGGGTGTGTTGAGGCATATCTTGGAATGAAAGATTGACCTTGCACATAACTTACTTCCGCCTCTTTCTTCCTTGGCAATCCTCTTCTTGTGTCCTCATTACTCAGGAAGTTTTCCAGCTTTAGCCAAATTCTCGATTCTCTCACCCAGTTATCAATTCAGAGAAGTCTTTGTATCCTGCTCCTGCCATTGCCCCAATGTAAGGAGATCCTAAAGTCCCAAAAGTACGAACACATTTCAGATGGGATAAGTGGGGTTGCACTTAGCAGCTAAAGTTCTCCATCTTTGAGCATATTGCTTAAAGGACTCATCTTTCTTCTTTTGCATCGTGCTCAATTGCTCGCGAGTAGGTGCTATTTCCATGTTAAACTTGTATTGATTCATGAATTGGTCAACTAATTCCCTCCAGGAGGAAATTTTGGAATGGTCTAATTGGATATACCACTCTAAGGCGGGCCCAGTTAAACTTTCATGGAAAAAGCTGATAAGAAACTTCTCGTCCTTTGACCATATTGACATTTTTGTGCAGTAACTCTTTAAATGAAAAGAGGATTACCAAGTGCCATCATACTTAGAAAATCAGGAACCTTGAAGTCTTTAGGAACTCCTTGTGTCAATAGGAGGGCAAAGCTGCTCAATCTCCATATGACCATAAGTGCTAGGTCCTTGAATAGCTTTGATTTGCTCCTGAATCTTCTTCATCCATTCTTCTCTGAACTTGTTTTATTCACCTCTGCATGGCTATTTTCTGAGGAAAATGGTTGTTTCTGGATAACAACACGAGGCTGCCCCCAATAGGGGCAGCATGCTCATGCCCATCAGGATGAGTGTTCTCTAACGAATGATAGCCTTCTCGAATAGGAATTACCAATGGCATTGTGGGTGGTGGCTGTCCATGAGGATTATTTAGAATCTCATCCACCTCATTCAATCCTTGAGTGACATTTACAGGTGCATTTAATGTCCCGGGTATGGTTATCATTGCAGCACTTGGTTGTACCTCAATTGACGTGTTTACCATGTCCGATTTTGATTAGCCCTTAATAAATCAAGGGATTCCTTCATGGCTCTCATCATTTCTTCCATATTTGCTTGATTAGTTGACATTTCATTCAATTTCCCTCTCACTGCATCAACCTCCATGCTCAAATTTCTTACTTGATCAGAAGTATTTCCTAGTTCACTATTGCCACCAGCCATCTTAGTCGCGCTCTGGTATTGTGAATACGAGTTAGATCGGTATCTTCTTTCCTCGGGCGCCCAATTGTGACTAAGTTTTACCTGAGCATAAGATTTATTAAAAAGAAAGAAAAATTGTTATTTATTAGAGGTCTTCTATCGTGCTTAGTCTTGATGTGAGTGTCTTTGATGATAACTGTTCCCAGAACGTCTCGTTCAAAGGTACTATGTTATATTTAAATGACTATTGCCATGAGATCAAACAGGATGAAGGAATGATTATTCATTCAAAGCATTATCTTTATTACAACCATTTCCAAAAGAAATACATCATAAAGCCACACATTGTTACTCAAAAGCCAATAGCTCAACAACGTCTTTCTGCAATCATTTGTTTCATTTTTCTAATCAAATCCCTCCAGTAGTTGACGAAGATGCGAATCTCATCTGGAGTCTCAAAGGGGATAATTTCCTGCGAGCCATTTCCAAGTATCTTGGAACATCTTCTATTGTGTATTGGCCAGTCCTGCAGGTTTGAAAAGCGAACTTTCAACTCATGAATGATGTGATCTCGATGCCCACTTCAAGGTCCAAATCTGCAATCTTTTTCTTTTCTTCTTCCAGGACAGCTTGATAATGCATGATCTCATTTTTCATGTGTTGGTTTTGTTCCTCAATCTTTCTCTGGTATTCATCATTCAATTCCCCAATTTGTTGTCTCATTTGTCCTTCATTTTTTAATGCAGCCCTTTCAGCAGTTTAGCACTTTGAAGGCTTTTCAATCGTTGATTTTCAGCTAATGCTTCATCACGTTCTTGCCTTCGAAGTCCTAATTCTTTATTGGCAGCCATGAGACATTCTTTAGTTTTCATCATGTGCTCCTGCCCAGTTTTAACTTCTTACTGGTTCCTTCAAGAACTTGATCTCTTTTGGTGCTTTCTCGTTTAAAGCTGCATAATCATGATGGGCATTTTTAGAGTTCAACCTCCACTTGCATCTTTTCTTGTTCAGCCTTGTTCAATTCTTTCTTTCATATCTTTGATTTCTTCAGTTTCATCAACATGCAAAGCCAATGTCTTACCAGGAGTAATTGCAGTTGAGACTCTAAATGGCAACTTAACCTCTTGAGCTCTATTTTTCACCCATTGGCGATAGTTTTCTTTCACACAAGCTCCTAACTCCCAATTCTTTT
The DNA here is from genome assembly GCA_030441495.1 of Dalbergia oliveri. Lineage (NCBI taxonomy): Eukaryota > Viridiplantae > Streptophyta > Magnoliopsida > Fabales > Fabaceae > Dalbergia > Dalbergia oliveri. Next base: position 10,542,006 of record JAMLFY010000005.1, on the reverse strand, counting down.
CCTTTTAGGATAACATTATTCCAAGCAGAATCGGATTTTCTTAGAGCAATGTCATCCGAATCGGAGTAGTACATGATGAAAGGAGTTATTGTAGCTTCAGAAGGTGGTTCCATTATGGGGTAACCAAGTTGGCGCAACACTAATGCGGGATTATAATTTATACACCCTCGAGTACCCATGAGAGGTACATTTGGAAAATTTCCGCATTGATAAATCATTGTCTGCCCATCTTCCCACCAAAGGTACCATCGAATCACTTTTTCATTTAACTTGGCAAATTCCTCAGCCCATTCTCGCCCACTTTTGTTCTTGACCTGATACATTTTTAGATCATTGATAGGACAGAGTGTCTTGTTACTTCTTTGGAATATATGCGCAATAATCCACACATATAGCATTGGTAAACAACACAAAACTCTCTTGCCATTCTTCTCATAGCAAAAATTCAAGGAACAATATACATCTGCTGGAGAGGGAATAGGATTCTGAGCATGAAATTTTCGGGCAAGGAATACACCAACTGCCTAGATCTACGAAACCATCAATATTTGGAAACAGAATGGTTCCATAAATGGTGAGGGTCAATACATCCGAAAAAGTGTCCCAATCCTCAGTTTGAGCTAATCGCTGCATGTGTTTTTCCAAGTACTCTCTTGTGAATCCTCTGGTCTTATTTCTGATTTCTGTGCTTCACTCAAATCTCTTACATTTACCTTGAGGACATTTGCTATTGTATGCAAAGAAGCATAATGTCCTTGGTAGCTGTAAGGTTTTTCTCCTTCTAGTGGTAACCCTAGGATCAGCTCAAATTCTTCAAGGGTTGGTGCCAACTGGAAATCTTGAAAGGTAAAGCATCGAAATGGAGGATCATAATCCTGCCAGGGCTGATTGCCTCTGCCTTACTCCACCTCTAACAAGCTCAGGACTTTTCCATATTTTCTTGTGAGAGAAAGACGTTGTGGAGCTTTTAACAACTGACTCAAAGATCTCAAGCTTTCAGTGTTAGGCTTCTTAGCTTTAAGATGTAAAGTCTTTTTCAATTCTTCACAATTGTTTGATCTCATGGTTGTTTCCATTTTTTTAAAGATACTCACAACAAGACTTGATATAGCTCTCTAACAAACCTGCGAACAAAAGAAAGAGTGATTTTTCTTTACAGAAAGAAAATACAAATAAAACTTGTAAACAAGTTAAAGAATTTATGTACAAAGAAAATAAGTTAAAGAAGAAGGTATGCTCCCTTTGTGACCTATTGAATTGTGGAAGGCTATCCTATGGTCTCATAAGCTTTCTCCTGTGAAGACTTTCATCAGGTGGATCTATGAACTCAGGATTCTATGGCCTCTAGAGCTAACAACTCTTTTGAAATGTTATCCACGCAAGGTTAAGGCTAGATGCAGGACATTTACAAAAGAGTCACACTCTGACGAGATTTTCACAATAACCAAATAGGACGTACATCCAATATGGCTACTGTTACACAATATCTTACCTATCTCAAGTTGCACTCAAACCCGGTATAGGGCCCCACTCGTGTGTGATTAATGTATTAGTGTTGTGTGTGAAGGGAGCATACAAACCTGGAATCCTAACACTACCCATTACCAACACCTGCAAAATAAATAATAGAAAATAAAAGTCGTCTATCCTAGGGTTTCCATTAATAAATAAATAAAACATAAAACTACAAGAGTATTAACATAAAAGAAATCATTTATCCTAGAGCGCTCTGCCATATTGCACACCATTGGTGTGACTTTGAGCCATGTTCACTTGTCCTAAACCCAGTTCCACCTTGCGAAACTTCTCGTTAAGATCTTCTTGGGTCAATAGAAGTGATTCAAGTTCACTTCCAGTCATGGAATCTGCTTTGGATAGAGCCATAGTGATGAAAGCACTAAATTCTCACCAAGACCTTCCAATACAGCTTCAATGTAATCTTCTCTTGCAACAGGAGCGCCAAAGGGAGAGAGTGACTGAGCTATTCTTTATTTTCCCCAAATATTCGTAAGGGAGGCTTGTTTCTTATCGTTTTGAGTTGTGTCTTCAACTGCTTCACCTCCATTTTGCCCTAGAAGCAAAATATTCTTCAATTTTCTCCAGATTTCATGTGCAAATTCACAATCAGCCAATCGATTTGAGAAGCTAAGGTCCATGAAGCAAGTAGCCACGCAACCAAGTGTTCATTCCTCCAATTCTGAAATTCCTGGCTTTCATTGTCAATCTTTCTTCTTCTTCTGTTGTGAATCTCACTGAACTTTGTTCCTAAAGAATATCCTTCAGCTTGTGTGCTTTGATGCACGCTAATGCTTGCCTTCCAGGGGACATAGTTGTCTTCATCCAACTTGAATGAGATTGGGTTTGTGAAGGTTTTGAGTACAAACGCTGTCTCGTTTGAGCCATTGCGGAAGGTGATGAGGTATCTGATTGGTCCATGGATCGTGTAGCTCTGATACCATGTTAGGTATCAAGAGACTTAAACATAAAAGGAACTTTCACACAAAGAGAAAGTAAGAGTGAAAGGAAAGGAAAAGAAAAGCGAGAGAAAGAGAGAGTTTGCAAATGGTAAAGTTGTATTATTTTCATCTACTGATCTGGAGTCTATACAATACAATATATATTGAAAGGGAAGGAGCTCTTATCAAGACTAAAAACATGAAGCTCTTAACAACTTAATTGAAGCTTCTAACAACTCATAACAACTAACAAGTTTGTTAACTAACTCTAGGTGTTCTTATCCCTAACAGTAATAAACTTGTCTTAGCCCATCCATGGCTATGAATGGCTTATTGGTCCAGAAACCATGCCTAGAACATTATAGCCCTTCAATGGCTGAGTGCCTTGCATGGTGAGGATTGACAAGGATTGTTATTTGGGTTTTGGTGGCCTTTATCAATTCTATGAATGGTTATTCTTGTGTGTTAATGAAGTTTTTAGAAGAGAAAAATGTGTAAAAGACTATATCCAAACAAAATCTTGCAACTTATATAAATCTCTAATCTTTGGAATGATTAGTGAATCAGAACAGTTCTCAATGAAAAATTTGTTTTCAGCCCCTAAACCTCCAATTGAGCCCATTCCAATTTGTATGAAAGCTAAGACATAAAGCCATGTCCTTGTTTTGGTTTGGTAATTTTATATGTTTTGGAAAATTCACGAAAAATATTAGAAGTGGCCCCATATGCTGTTATTCTAAATCTGGACAGCATACAATGAAAATTGTAAAATCCGAGTTATATAACTTGGATTCAGTGAAATCAATTAAATGAAATCTAGCACGTAGGGATATTATTCTATGTGATGTCTACTTAATAGTGCAGAGTTCTCATTGCATATCATTAAATTTTTAATAATCTTTTGAGGAAACTATTGTTTATGTTTTTTGTTATACTGGCCGCATATGGTGATACTAAGATGGGTAATAATCTCCCTTAGTAATTTACCAATATTCTTTTTAGAGAAAATTTGCATTTGAGTTGGCAATAGTAATTTGCCTGGCTAGTTTAATGATTTTTTGCAGGTCGGACCTTTGAGATGTTAGCCTGGTGGCTTTTGTCTTTCAAGGTCTATTGGTAATATGGATATTGGTGAATTTATTGTCTCAGTACCCTATGTAAAGCAAGTCAAGGTTGGTCACTACTCTCTACTTTATTTTGCACTTTGAGCATTGTTTGACTTAAGTTGATTAGTTAGATGCTTTTAAGTTTCACTTGCATCCCCTCTGTTCATAAAATTACTTGAGATTATATAATTCTTAATCTTCTTCTATCTAATTTTATACTAACTTTTATCCTCATTTACATGCACGAGTACTTTCTTCTAAGCATGATTTTCTACTTGTTCTTGTTTCAATCATAAAATCCCCCTTTCCCTAGGGGTTCAATCATAATTTCCATCTCTTTCTGTTCATTTAGCTGTCCACAGCTGGAGGCAGGTTTGTTATATGCTGTGACCGAGTTTGGGATGCTTTACCTGCAGAAGTAGTCCTTCATTGTTGTCATGGCATGTCACCAAATTCTACAGCATCACATATTGCTAAAGTGAGATTGATGTACATTCTTTTGAATCATTGTGAATTATTTGAAGGGGTCATGTTTTCATGTTGCATGCTGGTAATCCCGACTTTCGCACAATAAAAGATACCTTGTTTGCATTAGTTGTTCCTGATAACGTTGTCATTTTGAGGTATGAATTATGTATTTCTACTAATTAGTCACCTGTCTCTTTCTATCTTCAGGAAGCTGTTGAAGCAAAGGGACCTACAGATGATACAAATTGCATTGTTGTTGATATATTACCTCAGGAGAAGCCACCTGCTCCTATACCACAACCGAAGAAGAAAGGAATAATATAGTCCATGTTTCGTAAAAAGTCATCTGAGTCGTCTTCTTGTAATGACAAAGAGTACTTGGAACCAGATGTGGTAGGAATTGTACGAGGAACATCTGCTATGCTTTCAGAGAGGTTTGGTTTGTAATAACCATTGTCCAAGTTAGCAACTTTCCTCTCTAATTTCCTGTCGTGACATGAGGGCATGTTTTGTCTGAAATGCAGGTTAGAGACAAAATATCCGCCCTGCAACATGTTCAAGTTGTTTACGTGTGCTGTGTCTCAAGTAGAGATAAAACCGGGAGGGGGTATTTCAATACATGAGGGTGAGCCCAACCTTGGAAGATTGCATCCTTGGGATGGACCCTTTCTTTGCCTAAGTTGCCAAGAGAAGAAAGAAGCCATGGAAGGGAAAAGAACATCAGGTGTTTTGATGAGTCATTCATTTTCTATCCATCTTCTTGGAGCTATATTTGTCCATTATTTAATCCAATCCTTTGATCTTTCATTTACAGATAGACTTAGCAATGGAAGTTATGCATGAACTCTCATTCATTTACAGTATATTTGCTTTTTGCGAGTGATAAAAATTGTCGTTATAACCAGAACGACGAGCTTCCAAGCAACAGTGACTCCCTTTCTCAAATCACAGGGGCTTCGTGTAATGTTGATCCAAATTGGAATTCAACAAGAAAATCCATAAGAAAACAATAGCATTTTGTTAAATGATTTCTGATCTGGAAGTGTGTAATAGCAACCACCCATGAGTTGTGAAAGGCTTCATTAGAAGCGGGTGTGCACGAAATTCATTCTTTTTTATATTTTTCCTTTTTCCAGGATCCATTCATTTGTATATGGATTCTTTGAAATCACTAAATAGACCTTAAATGAAAGTGGTCTTTGTTATTGTAATGTGGTAGAGGGAGTTTAAATTCCATAGATCAATTCCACTCTAGAATAGGCCGGTGTTAAGCCTTTTGAATGAATTATTCTTGTAGCATTCGATTTTTCATAATTTCTTTTACCAAACGAACAATAGGCCTATGGTAATGTAATTTGTTACAGTTTCCCCCCTTCCCTTCCCATGTTACTTCCCCTCCAAGTTTTGTCCCTGTTTTTTCTTTTCGTGTGTAAGATGCATGAGCAAGAACAACAAATCTCGGATTATTTCTACTAGGTTGCCTACATTTCAAATTCTTGCAACCTTGCACTTTACAATTATCTGTTTTTTTTAAAAATAAGAAGTCTACAGTTACAACTTTAATGGATGTTATTATTATGTCAAAGGTCAAGACACTTCACACTATGGTTGTAGCCGTATTGTCTTTTTCTTTCTTCTTATTTTTAGGACTACCTTTATCACAATTCAAGGCCCAAAAAGTTCACATGGAAAGAGGAATCCCACCTCCTATCTCTGTTTGATATTCAGTTGGGATAGAATACATGAGAATTGTAAATTTCTAATTACATGGTCTCTTCCACTTCCAATGTAATTGAAAGTAAAACATCAAATGATAACTTTTGTTTGGTTCTAATAACCAAAATAAAATCATTCCCTGAACATACAAGACTTAATTAAGGAGAGATGCTAGAACAATGGACAGTAATTACCAATACAGGTAATGTCTGATTCTATGTCAACGCTAGTAGAATACTATTTGAATATGGCTTCGGATTTTAGCCCTGCTGATTCCAGTAGATAGCAGTTTAACATCCATCAAGAATTAATGACATGATGACACCGAGGCCAAGTTGTGTTCCGCTTTTGGCACATCAATTAATTGATGTGAAGTAATAAATCCAGTCTATCTGAAAAAAACATGAATCTTGTCACAAATCATGAGTTAATTAACGTGTCTTACAAAGTAAACTGACATCTGAAGATGTTAAACTATCAAATCTTGAAACTGTTGAACCTATGTGTCTATTACAAAAACCATGCTTAGTCAGAGACTTTGTCATTTGTAAGTTGTAATGGCATGTTATGAAATAATCATTATCCCCCACTCCTATGTGGAAGCTCATAACTTTTGAAGATAAATGAGACAGATTTTTCTTACAGTAAATCAAGCGAAACTAATCTAAACCGACACTTGTTGCCAATTATTGTTTTCCAAGCAAAGAACAAACCGTGATCAAACAATAACATGGGAGAAAACTAGGGTGAAGAGTTTTATTCTTGTAATAAGGTAATTTAACTCGAATAAGTCTTATCCTAATTATATAATATTTCTAACAAACGTTCTTCCTTAGCAACCTCTGATATGAAATTTTCAAATGCACAGCTTATATGTTTACAAATTATTCAGAAAAATTCAGGTTTTGAAGTTCTTTTTCCCTTAAGTCTACAAGTGTTGTCAGCAGAAGGCACGGCGACAAAGAATTGTTTAAAATTCAGAGTTAAGACGTTTATTAAATTGGGAAAACAGAAAACCCCATCTTTAAAGAAAAGGTCTTTGCAACCAGATTAGAGTTCGAAGTCGGTTATGCATAGAGAGGGTAGGGATTTAATCCTAACACCTCATCAGGAGGACTTTAGCGTACTTATTAATTGTGCAAATTATTAATAACCTTTCAAAATATTTATCTCATTATTTATTTACAAGGAAATTTAAAAAAGATTTCTTAAAAAAATTTAAAACATAAAATAACACAATTCGGATGTCAAAATATTGGTCGACAGGGTAGCGGCTAAATTAACATCCTTATTTGAAATAAAGTAAGAAATTTAAATTTAAACATATGAAAATAAACCTTTCTTATGATTATAAATATTTATAAATAAGATAATTTATTTTATTACTTTCTATGAAAAGAACATAAAATAATAAAAGAAGATTTAAAGAAAATTTGAAACATAAAGTCACAAGCTCAATATCTAGAATAAGATTTAACAAGGAACATAAATTAACATTCTATTTGAAATAAAAAATTTTAACAAATAAATGACCAATTTAAATTGAATATAATAGAAAATTCTATGAATTATTTACAAACAAGATAAATGAAATATTCTTAATATCTTTTTTATAAAAGGGAAAAATAAATTTTCAGAGAAATTTTTGGATCATTAACTGTCACAGCTAAAATGTTCGAAATATTAAGTTAAAGCGTCACGGCTAAATTAACATTTTATTTTAAAAAAAAAAGACTTCTCAAATAATATAAAAATAACATAAACTATTTCATATGAAAAAAAAAATTATTTTACAAGTAAGACATAAATTATAAAAATTTAATTTTGAACTAAAGGGAGTCAAACTGGCATCTCCTCGTATCCAGCATCCATGGAACTAAAAAGTTAGTAGTTCTTTAAATATAATTGTGGATTGATTAATTTTATTACTGAAAAGGAATTCTTAGAATATGATTTGGTAAAATATCCTAGAATATATAATTAACGTCGTAGCGGTAAATTAATTAAAAATCTAAATTTTAATTATTTATTTATCATATAAAAAAAATCCTAAAATCTAAACAAAATAAAAGCCCAACACCTCTAAAAAAAATGAAAAGAAACAAAAAGGTCTAATCCCAACAAAAATAAAAAAGAACTTAAAAAAAAAAAATTGAGAAACTGGCCAAATAGAGAATGTTCTAAAAGAGGGAACTTAGGGTTATATTTGTAGTGAAGACAAAGAGACTTTTGTTTCCAGCACATACACACTTTCTCACACAAACTCATCCATCTCACATATACCAACACACATATAGGAGAGAGGAGATAAAAGCGGGAGAAAGAGATAGGAGGCGGTGGAAGAAATCGGAAGGGGGCGCGCACGGCTTGCTTAGAGCCTCGCAACGGTGGGCGGCTTGTGGCGTGAGCGGGGAAAGGGAGTGGAGGTTGCGGCTAAGCGACCGGACGGCGGAGGCGCGCGCGGCCGAGCCCGGCGGAACTGAGCGTGGGGCTGTTGAGATGTGGGCGCGGCGGGGTTTGGGAGTGGGAAGGGCGGTATGGGGAGGGAAAGCCCGTGCATGCGCACAAGGTGGAGGAGTTCGTGGTGGGGCGGGCGGGTCTGAAGGGAGGTGGAGATGAGAAGAGTGGCGGCGGGATTGGGAGGCAGAGGATGAAGGGAGGTGGGCGGTGGTTGACGTGGACCCAGCGCACCCTTCTTCCTTGTTATGTTAGTTTTATTTCTATAATGTTACTGGATTTACCTTGTTCTTTCTTTTTTGTTGCTTGGCTTGAATCCTGGATATTGCAGGGTTCTGTCCAATTTGGCCTTTGATGTATTTGTATATGTGTTTGAGATTTTCTGGTTAATGTGAAATTCCATGTATATATTTTTGATGGTTTAAAATTTCCTTTTGATTCCAGATATTTCTTCAACTACTCTCAAAGGTTTTTCAAAATTTTCCAGGTCCACCAAAATGATCTGAGAGTCTTCATTTATCCTCCTGCAATGAATTTTGTTTTGTCCTCCCTCTAATTGATGATTTCATGGGATTTTATTTTGAATGCCTTGATTCTTAATCCTTCCTGTGTTATTTGGTGCATGCAATTCCTAACTTATCTTGTTCAATGCACTTTTTTTTACTTCGATGCACGTTATCTACAACTTTGTTTTAGGCGCTTCTACGCTTAACGTCTATCTTGATTGTCTTGAAACAGTTTTCTCTTCTGTCTTTTCTTTCAATCAACATGGTAAAATGAATTAAAAATAAATGAAATATGAAAATCCTTTTTTTTTTTTTTAGCTCAAAATGAAATAAATGGCCCCCCCTTGTTTTTTTTTAAAAAAAATCTTTTTACCTAAAAAAGAAAATAAATGAAAGGGACTTACTGAAATAGAAGACTGAATTTCTTTCACAACAACAAACAAAAGACAAATGGGCCTTTTGGGCTTAACAAAAATGACAACAAAAAAATGAAATGAACTAAAAATTCTTCAAAGGAATGAAATTTTGTTTTTTGAGTTATGGACAAAACGGTGTTCACAAGTGTATTGCCCAAATCTATATCTATATATATAGTAAAATTCACTAACAATCATTAATGCTCACTCACTCTTCAATTATTACACAATTCTTTCTTTTGTAATTAAAATTAACTCAATTTATAATTATATATTATTCAAAGTATTAATATAATTATTTTGTAATTAATATTCACCTAAATTTTTAATTATGATATGATTCATTGTGTGTTGTTATAGTAATATATATTATATCTATGTTTGTATTATACAATTTAAAACATCATCTATTGTAAATGGGAACGTCAATGTTATTTTACTTACAGAAATTAATCCTAAATCACTAAAAATATTATACTGAATAGTTTGCATGATTGATATACAGATAACAATTATTTTTTTCTCAAATATATAATATACAAAGGGTTAAATTTCTTCATTTTGAAATAACCATTTTCTACTTCAAAAGAGTTCATCAATTTTCAAAATAATTTAAGGATTGTAATTAATTCTTTCACAAAATCAATAATATATTAATGTAACAAAAAAAAACAATATATTAAATTGGTTTATATTTTTATATGAATTATGTTATTTTATCATTTCAATGCTTCAAACTAATTCTTTAACTTAGTAATAATATATTTATTAATTTACATTCTTATAATACAATTTATGTTATTTAAGTTGACATTCTTTATCTTGATTCATGAAATTTTTTGTTATGTCATTCAATTAAAAATATATTAAATTAATATTTAGTTCTATTTCTCTAAAGTTTAAAATTAAATTTTATTTACTATATTAAGTTATACTTTATATTCATAAAATTTTTAATTTGATTAATACAGTTAGATGAGTGTGTATTAAAAACCTTCTACTTTCCTATTTTTTATCTGATTTAAAAGTGATTTAATTTAGAAATTTTTTATATATATTATTTTATGTTTTTAACTTTTCATGTTATACATATTCTATTTGTTTAAGTTTTAATGATAAACATTTAATCATGTAAAGTAGAAAAAATAAAACATTGCATATTGCATTTGTTGCACATTTATTGCAATGTGTAATAAAGAAAAATATATTTATATTTATATTACATAATTTTGAATATTCTCTATTCAATATATTAGAAAACTCAATGATCAATTATTTTATTAGATTGTATATATATATATATATATATGCATTATCTATCACCAAAATATATTGAAAAAAATAAAATAAAATCTATCACCAACGAAGATGCTTTGTTCTCTTTTCTTAATTTATTTTATGTTTAATTGCATTTGTAATTATCATTATGTGTGATTTATTGTCTATCTTATTATTGTAACTAGCATAATTATTAAAAAAGAAAGCCAAAAACACTTAGCATTCACATGATAGAAATAACAACAACAACAAAAAAAAACCAAATCCTCTTCTTCATAAGGCATTATAATGAAAAAATTGAAAATTAAAATACAATTTTTGAATTTTAATTTTGAGAATAATTGTACTAAAACTTTTAAAAACTACCTTCATTTTTAAAGTTAATTAAATTAAATCTAAGAAGGAAGATATGTAATTTTATATTTAGTCATATTTTATATTCATAAGATTATGAATTTTATTAATACAAGTTTATTAGCATAGTATTAAAAAAAATTCAATTTTCCTATTATAGTCTAATTTAAAAAAATAAGAATTTATTTTTATAATTTTAATACTATGTATACATATTCTATTTGTTTTAAGTTTCGATGATAAACATTCAATTATGTAAACTAAAAAATTACTAATACACAATTAAACATGAAAAAATAAATGTATCTAAAAAAAAACTAAGAATGCATTTAAATAAATAAAACAAAAAATAATAATTAATATAAAAATTAAGACTTAAAAACTTAACTAAAGAACAAAGTAATTTACCTATAAATCTTAAAATATAATTGAATAATAATCTAATTTATTAATGTGTTGTATAAAACTTATTAATTTAAATTATTTTTCTTTAACCTAAAAAATTATTAGTCATTACAATTTTTGAATTAACCATAAATTAAAGGGCACTCATGTACACCAATATATTTTTTTTATATCTTTTCCTTCAAAAATTTTTGTTTACAATACTTTTTGAGTGAACACCTCATTTGGTCTCTGAAGATTTTTACATCGAAACTATTTCTAAGAAAAAGAAATTAATCATGTGGTCTCTAAGATTATTAAAAATGATTGGCATCATAGCTTATATTAGTTCCTTATTAGTGGACATACACATGTGATATAGTATAATGATGACATACCATTAAAAGGTTAAAAGTAAGCTAAATAAAGTTATTTTAGAACATATTACACTTTTTTTGTGTCTAAAATTGTATAAAATGGATTATTTTATAACTTATAATAGAGATTTAAATGACTCGAACTCTATTCACTTCAAATAACATATGCATGATTTAACATAATTTAAGGTCAATGTGCAATTTTATTAGTGTTTAAATAATCAAATATATCCAGATGAACTAATATGTTCTATTATTAAAATCTTGAGCAGCGCATATTTAAATTTCTATTTTTAGGGACTAAATAATCTTGCAAAATTTTCTTAAGGAGTTAGATGAGTTATTACTTTACTTCTTTTATATCACATTGAAGTGATCAGTTTTAGTCGTATATAATTAACAGTTAGCATAATTGATATACAAAAAAAAAATTTTTTTTTTCTCAAATGTATAGTATACAAAGAGTTGAATTTCTTTATTTTGAAATAAACCATTTTCTACTTCAAAAGAATTCATTATTTTTCAAAATAATTTAAGGATTATAATTAATTCTTTCACGTAGGCAATAATATATTAATGTAAAAAAAAACTCAATAATATAAAAATAAAAAACAAACCAAATCCTCTTCTTCATAAGGCATAATAATGAAAAATTAAAAATTGAAATACAAATTTTGAATTTTAATTTTGAGAATAATTGTACTAAAACTTTTTAAAAATATCTTTATTTTTAAAGTTAAATTAAATCTAAGAAGGAAGATACGTAACTTTATATTTAGTTATATTTTATATTCATAAGATTATGAATTTTCTAATACAAGTTTATTAGCATAGTATTAAAAAAAATGATTTCCTGTTTTAGTCTAATTTTTAAAAATAACTTAGAATTTATTTTTATATATATTATTTTATGTTATAAAGTTTTAACACTACACATATTCTATTTCTTTTTAGTTTTGACGATAAACATTCAAGTATGTAAACTAAAAAATTACTAATATACAATCAAACATAAAAAAATAAATGTAAATAAAAAAATAAAAATGCATTTAAATAAATAAACTAAAAAATAATGATTAATATAAAAATTAAGAATTAAAAATGTAACTAAAGAATAAAGTAATTTACTCATAAACCTTAAAATATGACTGGATAATAATCTAATTTATAAATGTGTTTTATAAAATTTATTAATTTATATTATTTTTATTCAACCAAAAGAATTATTAGTCATTAAAATTTTTGAATTAACCAAAAATTAAAGGGCACTCATAACGTACACCAATAATTATATTTTAGTATCTTTTCCTTCAAAATTTTTTTTTATGATACTTTTTAATATTGCTTTTAAATGATAAATTTTTAGTAGCTTTTGAAATTTAAAAGCATTTGCATAAAGTTAATTCTTATATTGGTATTGGAGGTTTACAATTTAGGATTTAGAATAATTTATTAATTTTAAAACTGGAATGCAATAAATTAATATGATCAAATTTAAAGTAGAGTTTTATTTATTTTAATTTCAATGATTGACTGGAATAACCAAAAAAAAAATAAAAATATATTAAACATGACACTCTTATACATATATTAAACAAAAGAGGATTCTCTCCTAGGTATCAGTGCCTCTATCATGTTGGCGCCAAAATTAGCAAATTACCCAAATGTCATGGAACAACTCACAAGGTCATACAAATTCCAAGCTTGAGTTTAGAACTTATTATTGAAATGATAGTGAGATAGAGTGAGATGAGAGTGGGTGTGGGAGAGAATGAGGAGCATTTTTTATAACTCATCCTAAAAATGAGTTAATTGGGGAAGATTAGTGTAGATTAAACAACTAAAGAAAAAGTAAGTTGAATTTTAATAAACCTTAGAAAAGGTGGGTGTAATTTACCCTTATTATCATCATCAGCATCATCATGATTATTATTACTATTATTATTGTTGTTGTTGTTGTTATTATCATTTAAGCACTTGTTGTTTTAAATTGTATTTATTATCAATATTTATTAATATTATTATTAAATGAAGTATACATGACTCTAACTTTCCCCAAGAAGGTTAACTTTGTTTCTCTTCCTTTAAACTTAACCATTAAGTAATGCAAAAGTAAAAATATACTTTCATCTACTTCAGAAATAAATTTAATGGTAACGCTTTTAAATTTTATAGAAATTAGTCTCAAAATTAAAATAAAAACATTGAGTTATCACGAGCCAACATTGTAACATAATTATTTACAATTTTGTATTATAAAATTAAAAAAATAAAAGATTAATATTTTTTGTGCAGTTAATAAAATGTTGTTGTGTGAAAATACTTTTTCTTGACAATGTTAATGTAATCGTTTTTCTACTTCAAAAGTAATATTAGTTTTATAAATTCAAAATTTTGAGAAAATTAAATGTAACAATAAATAAATTATCATGAGATAAATTAAATTCATGGATAAAATATTAAATTTTTTAAAGTGCAATAATGTAAAAAGTAATTTTAACACTATTATAAATTATGTTCAATTATTTTGCAAATCCCTACCATTTCACTCAATTTTCAATTAAATCAACTTCAATTTAAAAATTTGTAACTAAGTCTTTATAGTGTATGAGATTTTCAATAGATAATGTCGTTATAAAAATAGAATATTTTATGAATATTCTATTTCCATCTTCCACTTCACTCTCTCATGGAAATTAAATATAAAAAACCTACATACACTATAAGACCGTATAAACTTTAAATTATATGGACCTAATTGAAAATTAAGTAAAACTATAGAAATTTACAAATAATTAAACATATAAATTATGACATTTTAATTATAAGTTAGAGTAGCGGTTGAGTTTCCAAGTCTAATGTGGTTTGCTCCCTCATATTTTAGTAGATGGTTCTATGTTCAACTCCTACTTCTCTCTTTCCATATATCCTCTAAGAAGAATTTCTAGTCTTAATACCTTTGTAATGAAACAAATAATAATAATAATAATTATTATAAGGTAGAGTAGCTACAAAATATAGTGAGTCATTTATTGTTAGATGAAGTGAATTAATTGCTATCGGTGTAGTGAATTTTATTTATATATATAGATATAGATGTTGAGAACTCCAAAATATATTAATGCGGTTTAAACTTTTAAATAGTAACAAAAAGCTATGTTATTCAGATCAAAGTCTTCTGATCACCTGTTTTCTTTAACTATTTATTTTTCTTATATATATATATATATAGATCATTAAAGCATGATGACATTTAGAAAATTCTTCCTATTCATCTTTGTTTATTGCCGAACAACGTAGCACATCTATCCACTAAGTCCATATCAAGTAATGAAAGATTTTTTTTTTTTTTTCATTTGCACACCAGAATTGAAGTTTTTTTTTTTTTTTTTTTAAAATGCAAAACAAGCCTAAAAGGAATAGGGGAAAGGGAGAGGAGGGGATCCAAACATGGGGCCCTCACCGAAACGTACAATTCCAACAACAATCACTAGGTGTTCCTAGAACTGCAAGATTTGAAGTTTTTATATGATTCTACAGTTCTATTTTTCATCCTTTAACCTCTGAATAGCAAAACCCAACTTTTAAAGCATTCACAAAGAAATAGATCAATCAACTAAACTTTTATAGATTAAATACTAACAATACGTCTCATTGTAGATGATAGAAGATATTGAACTCGAGGTTCTCAAGAAATTCGCAATACATGTCTAAGTGGTTGTTGCCGAAGAACTGTGTCAAGCTACAGATAGGAAGGAAAGTTGTTAAGAAGACCAATGAGGTGGATGAACTAGTGACCTCAGGGAAACGTTTTGCTGACAAGAATGTTGTCATTGCTCACAAGCTACCACCCAATTTGGTTGATGAGATTCCTTCTAGGGAGACCGTAGGTTTGGAATTGATGCTGAACAAAGTTTGGAATAGCCTTAAAGATAAAAATGTAGGCATCATTGGGTTATATGGCATGGGTGGGGCTGGCAGAACCACCCTTCTGAATAGAGTTCACAATGAACTTGGAAAGAGGGAGCATATGTTTGAACTCGTGTTATGGGCAGTGGTTTCTAAAGATTGCAACATCGACAAAATCATGAATGATATTCGAAACAGGATTGGGATAGAAAATGACTTTTGGAACACAAGTACTGAAGTACAAAGAATGGCAAAGATCTACCAGTCTTGAAACAAAAGAGGTTTGTGTTGATGTTGGACGATCTTTGGGGAAAGTTGGAGCTTAGAAGGGTAGGAATACCAGAGACTAGTTGTCAATCAAAAGTAGTGCTCACAACACGATCTTAGGATGTGTGTATTAATTTCATCTATTTGGTTATCCGGACTATATGATATTAGTAAAATTTCATCTATTCCTCGCACTTGGCATCTTGACAAGCTTCGTGATGAGTTGGTGATTGGTGGATGTAACTCAATAACCCATTTGACATGGCCTAGGTATATGCTCCGCTCCTTGAGTTTCTTCGTGTTTCTTACTGTTATTCAATGGAAGAGGTGGTGAAGGAGGGAAGCCAAGATGATGAAGATGAAGATGATGTAGGCATAGATTTATTCTCAAATCTTAGACATCTCGTCCTTGTTCTTTTTCCGAAGCTAAAAAACATCCACAAGAGAGCATTGTCTTTTCTTTCCCTCAAATCCATCCGTATAGGATGTCGTAATATGAGAAAGCTCTCTCTAAATTCCAAATCTTCCAAGGACAGCTTGATTAAGATTAGAGGAGGCCTAGAATGGTGGAACCATTTAAGTGGGAAGATCCAGCCACTAAAGATCTATTCCATTCCAAATTTCAACCAATCCACTAAGCTGTCGTTGCATATGAGAGTATGAGACTGCCACAATCCTAGCGCTTCTTTGTAGGTGATTCTCTCAAACCATGCTTCCCTCTATTGTGCTCTGCTTCCCACAATTTTCATCATGTAAATGAGTTTCAAAGTCACAGGATTTTTTTCCGATTGTTTTAACTTTTAACCAATTAAATTTTGATTCAATGGTGATTAAACATTAGTTAAGGGTATAAAATTTTTAAAGAAAAGCTATGGTAATTTTCAAGTCGTAATCCATTTCAGTTAGATGTTTTGATTCATTTGTAAATGTAAGTGCTATTATCCTTTAGTGAAAAGGATTAACTCGATTTTCTTAATCTAAAACGCTTTTGAACATGAGTGGAAACTAATTATCTTTGAGGGGTAGAATTGAGTTGAGATTGAATTTGTTAAAGTTAAGGATCGACTCCATAATTTGTGATTAATACTCCTTTTGTAAATGTTCAC
>JAMLFY010000005.1:10456455-10524706 GCA_030441495.1 Dalbergia oliveri | reverse complement strand
TCCCTCAAATGCATTCTTATTTACCGATGCAATAGGAAAAAAAAAACAACAGTTGAATTTACTTTTAAAATTTTAAATTATTTACTGCCAATATTTTTTGACAATAGGTTAAAAAAATAGCAATTTTTTAACATCATTAGTAGATTAAAATTAAATTATTTATTTTCTAACATTTTTTATTATATTATTAGATGATTATTTTATTAAAAAAAATTGAAAGGTAATGCAATATTTGTTATCAATAGCATTTGAAACTGTTTGAACCCAATTATATGTAGTAATGAAGCATGCAAATCTTAACGTAATATTACATTCTCATTACATTTATCTAATATCTTGCACGTTAAAAAATATATAATAATCAAGATTAAATATTTTAAAAATTAATAATTAATTTAATATAATAATAATAAAATTATACAAAACTATTATGAAAAAGTTTTTCACCAAATAAAAAATAGAAGCGAAAATAATGTAGGATTAGAATAATATTTTGAAAATAATAATAATAATTTTTAATAAGCTTGAACTAGTAGTATAATTGTAAAAAGAAGAAAACATTTCCACTTACAAAGCTAAAAGATGGTTGAGTAGGAGTAATAATAGTAAAAAAGAAAAAAAGGATAAGTAAGAGTAACTATAAAATATCATGAGCATCATTATTGTTAGACGAAGTGAATTAATTGCTATCAGTGTCGTGAATTCTATTTATTTTTATTTATATATAAATATAGATGTTGACAAAAGACTATGTTATTCAGATCAAAGTCTTCTGATCACCTGTTTTCTTTAACTATTTATTTTCCTATAACACACACATATATAAAGATAAGGGAAATAAAAACATGATAACATCTTATAAAATTTTCCTGTTCATCTCTTATTGTTGTTGAACAACGTAACACATCTATTCATTAAGTCCATTTCAACTAATGAAAGATTTTTTTTCTCAATCGCACACCAAGACTTGAAGTCATTATATAGATTCTCAAATTCTATATTTATCCTTTAACCACTGAATAGCAAAACAAATTTCAAGCACCAACAAAGAAATAGATCAATTAACTTCAAACTTTTATGAATTCAATTGTCTCATTACATGTCTCATTGTAGACAATAAAAGATATTGAAGCTCAAGGTTCTCAAGAAATTCGATGTTCAAGTGGTTGTTGCCCAAAGAACTTATCTGTCAGACTACAAGATAGGAAGGAAAATTGTTGGAAAGATCCATGAGGTGGATGGACTAGTGACCTGGGAAAGACGTTTTGTTGACAAGAATACTGTCATTGCTCACAAGCTGCCACCTAATTTGGTTGATAGATGCCTTCTGGGGAGACTGTAGGTTTGGAGTTGATGCTGAACAAAGTTTGGAATAGCCTTAAAGATGAAAATGTTGCCATCATTGGGTTATATGGCATGGGTAGGGCTGGCAAAACCACCCTTCTGAAGAGAGTTCACAATGAACTTGGAAAGAGGGATCACGGGTTTGAGCTTGTGTTGTGGGTAGTGATTTCCAAAGATGGCAACATTAGCAAAGTTATGATGATATTCGAAACAAGATAGGGATCGAAGATAACTTTTGGGACAAAAGTCATGATGATCAACGAGCAGCAAAGATCTACCGAGTCCTAAAACAAAAGAGATTTGTGTTGATGTTGGATGATCTTTGGGGAAAGTTGGAACTTGAAAGGGTGGGAGTACCACGTCCAAAGGAAACTGGTTGTCAATCAAAAGTAGTGCTCACAACACGGTTTGAGGATGTGTGTGATAAAATGAAAGCAGATGAGAACTTCAAAGTTGAAATTTTGCTTGAGAAGGAAGCATTTGACTTGTTTTGTAAGAAAGTAGGTGAAAAGACCTTGAAGTGCCACAGAGAAATTCCAGAGCTAGCAAGGGAGATGGCTAAAGAATGCGGAGGGTTGCCGCTAGCACTTATTACAGTAGGGAGTGCCATGGCTGGAGTGAAGAGCGTTGAAGCATGGAGACAGGCTAAATGATTTAAGGAGTTCTCCTCTGACAAGACAACATTTGGAGGAGAAGGTTTTCTCTATTCTTAAGTTTAGCTATGATAGATTGCCAATAAAACACAAAGACTCCTTCTTGTATTGCACGCTATACCCGGAAGATTATCCAATCAATATTGAAATGCTTATTGACCGATGGATCAAAGAGGGTTTTTGGTAAAGGTAAATATATGAGTAAGTCGAGCATATATGATATGCGTGATGAAGGGCAATGTATTATTGAAAAATTGAAAGCTTTCGTCTCTTTTTGGAGGACCCTACGGATGATGGGGATATAAATTGGAGGCCGGGTTCTGCAGTCAAGATGCATGATGTGATCCGAGATATGGCATTATGGTTAGCTCGTGATCGAGAATGAAAATAAAGATAAAATTGTAGTTCGAGAGGGAAGCATTGGTAATGGATTCCAAAAGATTTAATGTCGTAGAGAGGATTTCAATTATAGATGTAAGAGGGACATGGCAACAATACCAGTTTGCCCAAATCTCTTAACACTCTGTGTGCAAGAGAATTTGAAAATTATTGAATTTTCAAATCTCCACTACATTACAAGATTGAAAGTATTGGATCTATCAATGAATCCCAATATTTACAATCTCCCCATTGAAATAGGCAAGGTGGTCAACTTGGAATTCCTCAATATTTCAAATATGAAAAGCTTTCCACTGATGGAAAGTATATGTTGCCAATTGAATTGAAGAATTTAAAAAATTTGAGGGTTTTCCTAATGGAAGAGACTGCGGCTAAAATTCCTTTGGAAGTGTTTGAAGGTCTTGAGCGGTTACAGGTGTTTAGATATTCTTGGTTGAGATTTAGGAGAGAGTGGGAGAAGAATATTATTGCTAGACAAGTTGGAAAGCCTATCGGAATTGGAAGAATTAGGCGTCAATTTGCAAACCATCACTGGCATGCACAGATTACTACTTAATCCCAGCAAATTACAGGGTTGCGTGAGAAAAATTAGGCTTGATAGAATGTTCAAGGAGCCCGTGGAAATGGCATCGTTGTTGGAAGGTTGGTCAACAATGAAGCATTTGGAGAGTATATGGTTATCGACACTAGGTGGCATTAGGGAAGTTTCATCTATTACTCACGCTTGGCATCTTGACAAGCTTCGTAGGTTGGACATTCTGAGATGCCATTCAATAACCCATTTGACATGGCTCAGTATGCTCGGCTCCTTGAGTATCTTCGTGTTTCTGTTTGTGGTTCAATGGAAGAGGTGGTGAAGGGAGGCCAAGATGAAGATGAAGTAGGCATAGATTTATTCTCAAATCTTAGACGCCTCGTCCTTGTTGGCTTGCCGAAGCTAAAGAGCATCCACAAGAGAGCATTGCCTTTTCCTTCCCTCAAACTCATTCATATTAAAGACTGTCATCAATTGAGAAAGCTTCCTTAAATTCCAACTCTGCCAAGGACACCTTGATTGCAATCAGAGGAGAATGTGAATGGTGGAACGAGTTAGAGTGGGACTATCCAGCCACTAAAGACCTATTCCATTCCAAATTTCAACCATTCCACTAAGCTGTCGTTGCATATGAGACTGCCACAATCCTAACGCTTCTTTGTAGGTGATTCTCTCAAACCATGCTTCACTCTATTGTGCTCTGCTTTCCCACTTTTCATCATGTAAATGAGTTTCAAAGTTATAGGATTTTTTTCAATTGTTTTAACTTTTAACCGATTAAATTTTGATTTAGTCGTGATTAAACATTAGTTAAGGATATAAAATTTTTAAACAAAAGATATGATTGGTTTAGAGCCGCAATCCTTTTAGTTAGATGTTTTAATTCATTTGTAAATGCAAATGCTGTTATCCTCTTAGTGAAAAGGCTTAACTCGATTCTCTTGAACACTTTTGAACATGAGTGGAAAGTGGAAACTAATTATGTTGAATAGGATACAGATAGTGTGAAATTTCAATTCTTAGTTTTTTTTCCTAGTTAATTGTAGAAGGGGTGGAACTGAGTTCAGATTGAATTTATTAAAGTTCAGGTTGAATCAATAATTTGTAAATTGATGCAGATAAAAATAAATGAAAACTCACGAAGCTATAGCATCCACAGTAATATTGGGATCCCAAAGGTATTGTTCCTTACAATATTTTGTTTTTGGATTAAATAATTATAGTTTTTAAAGTTGATTGTTTTGGCTTCTTAAGATCTGAACAAAGAACAACAACAACAAACATCAATATTTGGGCTTGTTTCAAACATCTCTGCTCCTTTTTGTTACTATACAAAAATTTAATAAAAATACAAAAGTTGTTCTCATAAGAATTAGAAGAGTGTCATTTGGACCTCATTCAAGAACAAAACACACAAAAACAAATGGATCTCATTGTTCAACACAATGAAAACAGGTATTAGAATCCACATCCATAGCATGGTTGACCAACTGAAACAAGTTGCACCAATGAAGCTGTCATAATTTGAATCAAGCTTGCAAATGTGAGTAACAATTTTGATTGCACTGATAAACTTGGCAAAGGTGGTTTTGATCTGGTATTCAATTTTAAGGTAATTGCTTTTGGTCTAGTGTAGTTTTTCATGCCTCTAGTCATAAGCAATTATCACTATTGTTTTTTCCAGGAAAATTAAACAGATTGGAAATTGCAGTTAGAAGGCTTTCAACCACATCAAAAAGGATATATACATATGAAGCGGTGAAAATTTTAAGCTTAAGTATCATAATCTCATTCCACTTGTAGCTGATGTGTTAAAGTAGATAAGAGGTTAATCTGGGAGTACATGCCAAATAAAAGTTTAGGTGCACCAATGTTGAATGGTATACTGTGTTAAGAGAAGCTAATTTTGATATTTGGCAAACATTATGCATTGAATAGATATTGTGCTATATATGCTTTGTGATCTCTCAACATTTTTTCTTCGTATTTATTTGTTTATTTTTTTTCAGTCTAGTCAATAAGACAATCTGATACTGGAAGAAAAAGATTAAACATAATGGAATGAATTGCTAGAAGGATGCTTTGTCGTGATGAAGATTTTAGATTAAGAGTTATAATACATAGAGACTGAAGGCAAGCAACATCTTGTTGGATTGAGTATAAGGGCAAAAATACAAAGGAATGATTGTTGGAACATATAGCAAGTACAATTTCAATCTTTTTTTTGGGATGATGGTAGGTTAATGGACACTTCTGATATGAAAGGTTTAAATGTAGCAGCTATATATGTCTCGATGGAAGGAGACCTTCGGCTTTGGAGTTTTGCTACTGAGATTGAGCGGAAGAAGAAAAACTAGTCTGTATGATGATTTGGAATCTCCAGCTGTTCTAGAATTTTTCAGCTGCTAAAATTTTCTGACTAATTCATATTTTGATGTTCTTTTTCTTCCTCTTGCATCTGATTTTTTGTATTTGTGATGGTTAATGCTTTTAAGCTTAGAAGTTATGGAGTGGGAGAAACATCACAAGTGTAATTGATTCATAAATATCTAATCCATGCTTTGGAAGTTCCTCTTCTCATGCATACATATTGGGTTTTGCTATGTTATTCTGAAATGTTTCAAACAATGTATTATGTTGAATGCTATATATGCTTTCAGTATTAATGGAACTCTGAAATACTGCAGAATCAGACTCATTGCCTTGTGTATCTCGCAGCACCAAATCCAGCTAATAGAATTAAAAGAATTATGTTTTAATTATGGCTAAGCAATCGACTTGTTCTGCTAGTTTATTACTGTCATGGTGAAAAATCAACTTAGGATATGCTTCTTTCTTTATTCATAAATACTTGATTGTTTACAACATCAATTAAATTATGGCTTTTTTTCCTAATTGAAAACAAATTATGGCAAATATGACAAGAAAACAAATTTGTGCCATCCCTGACTTGTATGGTTATGGGTCAGTAGAACTTTGCGCATGCTTGTAACTTTTTCATCACCATAAACTGTAGAGCATCAAATTGTTTGTAATGACCGTTAAAAAAAAAAAAAAAGTGAGAGAGATTACCATAAGTGGTATAGGCAGTTATAGGTCTCTCTCTATCTTCATATTCTCTCTTCTTCTCTTCTTCCCTGTAAACTCACAGAACCCTTCCCTCTTTCTTTCTTTCCTTCTTCCTCCGTTCCCTCATCTCTTCTTCTTCTTACTTTCACACAAAATAATAATAATAATAATAATAATATAACACCACCTTCATCATCATCATCACCTCATCTTCCTCCTCATCCCTTAATCACACACTCTCTATCTCCTCTCCTCTACCCACTTTCCCTCTTTAACTTCCATTAGAGAGTTGAAGATTTTAGGAGCTTTGGAGTAATTTTCTTCATCAATTCTACTCTCCAAGTGGTAAATTAGCTTCTAAACTATTCTATTTAAATTGTTAGAGCTTCTAGTTTAGAATTAATTTTAGTATTTCTTGAACCCTATAATTTGGGGTTTTTATTGAATTGGGGATAATTTATGTAAATTAGTGATATTGTTAGCTCACAAATATTAATATTGTTTGTTCCTAGAGCGATAGAGCAATTGGACAACAACACTTGAATTGGTGGCAATTGTGGAGTTAATCTTAATTCTTTGAACACCTAGTTGTTGAGTAGATAGGTGTCCTGTTGATTACTTTATGCATAATAAATTTTGATTATAAATATAAAATTATATGGAGAGCTGAAAGTATGTTGATATAGGAGAAAATAATTTATTTATCAAAATAACGCTCTATGTTTGAAATGGAAATTTTCATTGGAGGCCAAAATTTGATTAATATGCTTATTTAAATATTTTTTAGTCAAATTATAGTGAATATTGAATATTAGAACATCTTATGTTAATTATTAAGTTTGAGTTTATTTATATTGTAAAAAAAAATTCTAGAAGTGGAACGTACATGATTTGAATTATGTTGGGGAAATTCTATAGTTAGAACCTGTAGTTAACGGGTCAGCGTTAGTCTCAATACACTGTGAGAATTCCGGTCAGGTGAGGTGGAACCCGCACATAGCTGGGCTATGCTGGACTTGTATATGGTAAGGGCCAACAGGTCGCCAGGTATGGTGCTAACCGCACATGACCTTGGGTCATGTCTAGACTTGTTATTGTTCTACTTAGGATAACTCCATGTTTATTTTTAGATTTATGTGATTTTAAAAAGCTATGTTATCAAGAAATCTCAATTTATGGCTAGAAAAAATACTTTTATGAGCACATATACATTATTATGTTTATATTGATTTATTATTGCATCTAGTAAACTATGGATATCCTATCTCTCATTGAGTGCAAAACGCACCCTATTTATTCCATTTTTTTAGATACAGAGAGCTCATGTGGGTTCCATGTTTCCCTTCGACATAACCTTAGAAAATTCTAAGTTGGTGAGCCTTTTTGTAAAGGCCCTTTTTAGTGGGAACTCTTATCTTGTTAAGCCTATAGTTGTCAATTGTTCCATATGTCAGCAAGGTTATCGGATCTAAATTATGACTTAGCTATATGGATTTGGTTATGGAAATGATTTGTAAATTTAACTTGGTTTTATCCTGAACTATATATGAAATTATGTTTAATAAGTTTGCAAATCAATTTGGTATTATAATTGGATTATATAGCGACATATTGTTATGTCCTGGAAGGGCGCGTTATTGAATGCTTGATGCCCAAGTGTTATGAAATTATTGGCAAATATTAGGTTATAATTTTATTTGGGAAATGTTAGAAAAATAGGGGAAACTTCTGATTTTCTAGAAATTTTGGTGTGTTAAGACTCCTGGAAAAGGTGTTCCCATGCAAGGTCATGGCTTAAGTTGGGGCATGACATTGTTTACACAAGTTGTAGTTTCTTTTACAAGTGTATCCCCAAATTACCAATTGTACTAAGCTAATGGTAGGTGGTGGAAAAGTCAATTTGCATTCAGTATTTTGTGGTGATCATAGTTATGATTTAGGATGGTTGGTGGAATTATTATGGATGAATTGGTTTTTTAATTAGTTAGGTGATGAAATAAATTTGGTTGTAATGGATTGTACTTCTTTTGCTCCTAAGTCAAGGGTGAGCCTTTCATTTGTGACTTATTAAACAAAAAACTATTTATGATGATGCAAACGAATGTGTTTTTTCAATTTCCAATGGGAAGTTATGCTGATTCCTTTCTTCTCCCTCTATGATTTTTTTTTTATTATTGAAAATTGGTTAAAATATATTCTTAGTCCTCGAAAAATAAGCAAACTTTAGTTTTTAGCGCTTAAAAAGTTTCTGTTTGGTTTTAGTGAAAATATTTCTAAACAGGTATAATTTTAGTCCTTATCGTTAAACTATATTTGTCAAATGTTAAACTACTTAACGGGGACGAAATCATTCAATTCTATATAACGCAGTCAACATAAAAGATTAGTTATGAACATCATATTTGTCTAGATATTTTTTTACTTTTGGTTATTTTTGTTTATTTACTTTTTATTTATTTATTTATTTCTTTTTCTTTTACATAAAAAAGTGGGGCTCAGTTAGAAATTAAAAAAAAAAAAGGAAAAAAACACAGAGGAGTGGCGATACCATCATGGTTCCTCCCCACTCCAATTAGGTAAGGGGTAGGCTGGGATCCATTCCGGCCAATGGTCAATAAAGTTGATGACAGAGGAACGCCATTTTATTTTAGTTTCATTTTTTGTTGCAAGCCACACTTTTTCCTATTAATTAACCATCAATTAAAAACAAAAAAAGAAAAACGTTTTCTCTTCATCCTTCACCTAGAGGATGAATTTGTTTAAATAATAACTTCAAGCTGGATCCTTACAAGCCAAGCCTGCAAAAGTGGAAGGATCAAAATTTTGGATCAATGAGAAACGGCTATATAAAAGGGAATCAACGGATACAATAGGGGGACACAAAAAAATCAATTGATAGCAGGTACAACAAATTTGTTCTTATAGATCTGACCATTTTCAAGAACATCACGTTTTTTTTTTTTCCCTTTTGCATGTTGTTGATCCTTTGTATTTGCACAAACATGTAGCTCATCTGGTCACCACATTGTCACCCATGACCGCCATCATCACAACCACCTATAACCCGTTCAAAAACCAAAGCCAGAAACAAAACAAAAACCAAACAACACATCAAACCAAAACAAACCCAAGATCAAAACAATCAAACTTAGAAAATTAAAAAAAAAAAAGAGGAAGAAGCCGCGGACAGCCCTGGGCTAGCGTGTCCACCACGAGGCGGTCGAACTCCGCATGCGAGATCACCCGGCCTTGGCACCAGTGCCGTCTCCTTCTCTAGCCACCGCGGAGTGCTCCCTTTTCCACCATCGTGAACGGATCGGACCAACAGAGAAGCCAGCCACAATGTATCCAATCTCAGCTGGGCGTGAATAGAACCAGCGCGACGCCACCAGATCTGCTTTTCCTCCTCGGCGTGAAGCGCGATACTCGGCGTCACTATCCTTCTCTCCGGCGTGATTCCGCCACTCACCCTCGGAGCTTCCGCGACCCGGGCGTCGCCTCGAGTCTGTCGCAAGTGGCACAGGCCCAAGCCTCTCTTCTCCCTCATTCTCTCGCCTTGCTCGCTCTCTCTCTTTCTCGCCCTCGCTCTCTCCCTAACTCTCTTTAGATATGTGAGTGTGTGTTTTGAACTTGGGTGGAGAAAGGGTAAACTAGGTTAATGAATTAAGGATTTTTATTTATTTATGTATTTATGTATGCTTTTGGGTTAGTTTTGGGATCAAATTTTAAGTTTGGTTGTTCGTTTTAAGACTTGAGACTTGATTGTTTAGTTAGCGTTTGTTTTATTTATTTTTTTTTTAGGTTTGTTTGTTGGGTCTAGGTTCATTTGGATCTAAATAAAAAAAAGTTTTATGTATTTCAAGTTTAAAATAAATACTTGAGTATTTTATTTTATTAAAAAATTTAATTAATGAATCGATAAATTATCTTTAAAATAGAATTAAGTAAGTCGTGACAACTTGTTAATATATGTTTTGAAATGTTTTAATTGCGCATTGACATCCTGAAAGCCCGTTTTCACAAATAAAATCAATCAACAAATTTTTTCTTTTATAATAAAAATCCATCAACACACAATCATTTTCTACAAGAACGAAATGTGGCTTAAACCTCATTGTACAGAGGATACATCGACGTAGTCAACAACTATCAAGGTAAAATTAACTTTTCTTAAATTTTAACCTCTTTTTATTTATTTATTTATTTATTTATTTTTACTTTATGTTTGTATAATTATTATGACTTTTGGGGAAAATAAATATTATTAAAATTATAATTAATTTGCATAATGAGCTATAAGGTAATCGTATTTATACGGATATATTAGGTGCAGTGAGATTAGTTTTTATCCTTCTCTAATCATGAATCAGACTCCAAACCTCAAATCTCTTTGAAAAGACAAGTTTACAAATTAAAAGGGCTTTTCAATTTTAGCCACAATTAAAGTTGGTAGTGACTCCCATTTTGTTTTTAAAATTGGTTGTTATTCTCGTTGTGGTGCGCTCAGGGATGCTGTGACATCAATCATTCAATTATACATGATAATCATCAATCATATGTGACTTGGATTAAAATCAAATGGTTTTAGAAATGTTTCTATTGAAACCAAACAAAAATTTTTTAGATATCAAAACCAAAATTCACTTTATTTCCAATAATCAAAGACATATTTAAGCATTGAAATTTTCAGTAAGAATAGAACTCCATGTGAAATTTTATAATAAAGACAAAAGATGAAGAGTAACTAAAATAATATAAAAGAGAAAAAAAATTCAAGTCCATGTGAACAATTCTTTTTATAGAATTCAATAACGTTATGTCGTGTCGATTTCATTTCACGCAACATTTTTAAATTTGTCTTCTATTTTCTCTTGGCATAAATAACTTATTACGTGGTTTATTTTAATTTGTTTCAATAAATTCCTTTTGCTTAACAACCAAAAAAAATTGCTTTTGCTTAAAAAAAAATTCTTTCTAGGCCACACCCATAATGTTATAAAAAATAGTAAAAAAATAATAATAATCAGAGACATCTCCGCTTCTATTATATTCTCACAAATATATATCTAGTGGTTGGTTTTACTTTAATATCAGGTGACCTCTGATCGATTACTAGTACATTTCTCTGGAAATAAAGTGAAGCACAAGAGAATAAAGTGAAACACAAGAGTTAATTAATGTCATTAGATTACTTGTTTATTCAAAAGCTAGCAACAATGTTCATGGCCTAAAACTTCTTGTTTCCAACCTTAAGTATATAATTTGGCTTAATTCTTTCACATAAGAATAACCAAATCAAAAGCACCAAGTTAAGAAAATCTGAAACCTAGCTTTATTGGAAGAGAGAAAAAAAAGTGCAAGTAAAGAAGGCATGAGCAATGCTGAGCAAATGAAACACCTTTGAAACTTATTACCTTGAATGGGATGCAGATAGTATGATGGTAGAAGTGAGTGAGAATTGAATTTGTTAAAGTTAAGGATTAACTCAATGATAATAAGCTCAGCTCAAACTCGATAACAGATGAGCATAATTTCTAGGTTCAATTTCATATGGATTAAATCACAAGCAACTTAAATTCAATGAGATGATAATAATAAGTAGTGTTCTGACCTGTTTCTAGAAGGTGAGTACTCAATTAGTCTGAGCTGTGGCTTTCAGATCTTTTAGCCTCCTACATTGGGGTGGGGATGTGCAAGGACTTCGAAGCTTAAGTAAGAGGAGATTCAACTCAAGTGTAAGTGAAAATTGGGATGTTACTCACTTGGCTCTAGGTTATTTTTACTCTTATGCAGATAGTTCTTTAGTTATTTTATCCCCTACTCTTAAGGCAACTAAATATCATATCTCTAGATATGATATGGTCCAATAAGGTTTAATTATTTTAAGGCCTGTATAATTTCACTCAATTTTCAATTAGATCCTATAATTTAAAAACTTGTAATCAAGTCTATATATTGTATAATTTTTTAAAATAGATCTCTAAAATTAACAACTGTTGAAAAATACGGGGCTATCATAGAATATTAATCTCCATCTCCATCTCTCCCCTTTTTCATCCTTCGCCACCCGAACTACCCAATGTGCAAAAAGAGGTGGTTTCGCTTTTTGTTGAAATGAAATTGCACACGGTAGTTTCTTTCTATCTGTATTAATTTGGCATTAAAAGAATAAAAAAAATAGTAGTTTACAACTTATAATGAAAATGATAATGATGATTTTTGGAATAAAGGGTGAAACTAAAATCATACATTAAATCTGTTGTTTGCAGTTGTGAAGAGAATGGGTGGGTACATAAATAGGGAATGAAGGTGGTTTTACTATGCGGAATCGACAGAATATTCATATAGTGGTTCAGGTGGTGGAGAATGAAAAAGAGAGGTGGAGATGAAGATGAAATATTCTATATTTGGTAAATAGACGAAATATTATATGAACATGAATGGAGGACAACAACAACAACAATAACGAACACTAACATTTGGGCTTGTTTTAAACATCTTTACTCTTGTTTATGTTACTTTGTAAAAATTTAATACTAAATATGCAAGAGTTAGAAGAATGTCATTTGGATTTCTTTCAAGAACAAAAAAAAGAAAAAAGGGATCTCAATGTCCAACATAATGAAAACAGGTATGAGAATACCGATAGCAAGGTTGAGCGATCGAAACAAGTTACACTAAAGAAGTTGTCACTATTTGATTTGGAGAAGCTTGCAAATGTGACTACCAATTTTTATTGCACTGATAAAATTCGCAAATTAAAGGCGGTTTTGATCCAGTATCCAAGCTCAAGGTAATTGCTTTTGGTCTACCGCAGTTCCTCATGCCTCTAGTCATAAGCAATTACCACTATTCTTTGTCTATTTTTTCGAGGGAAAAAATTGCAAACAGAGTGGAAATTGTAGTTGAGAGACTTTCAACCACATCCATAAATGAGGCACACAGGTAAATTTCCTTTCAATTGTGATCCTTTTTATCTTAATGGTACTAACTACACAACAAAATTCCTTTTACAATAAAGTTGCATTTGAGTCAGCAATATTAATTTGTCTGACTAGTTTAATGATTTTTTGCAGGTTGGACCTTTGAGATGTTGGCCTGGTGGCTTGAGGGACTCAGTCCTAATTTTCTGCCGCTTTTTATTTTTAGCTGTCCACGGCTGGAGGCAGGCTTGTTATATGCAGTGACGGAGTTTGGGATGCTCTATCTACAGAAGTTGTCCTTGATTATTGTCGTGGCATGTCACCAGAGTCTGCAGCATCACATATTGTTAAAGTGAGACTAATGTACATTCTTTTTAATCATTGTGAATTCTTTTAGGTGGTTACATGCTGGTAATCCTAACTTCTGCACAATAAAAGATACCTTGTTTGCATTAGTTTCTCCTAATAATGTTGTCATTTTGAGGTCTGACTTAGGTATTTTTACCAATTATTCTCCTTGTCTCTTTCTATCTTCAGGAAGCTATAGGCGCAAAGGGACTTAGAGATGATACAACTTGCATTGTTGTTGATATATTATCTCAGAGAAGTCACCTGCTCTTGTAGCACAACCGAAGAAGAAAGGAATAATTAAGTCCATGCTTCGAAAGAGTCATCTGAACCAGGTGTGGTAGAAGAATTGTACGATGAAGGAATAGCAGCGGAAGTGATGAATGAACTCTCATGTATATTTGCTTTTTAAGAGTGATAAAAATTGTTGATATTACCAAAGGGACGAGCTACCAGGAACAGAGTCAATTCATTCTTTATATATATATATTTCTTTTTCCAGGATCCATTCATTTGTATATGGATTCTTTGGAATCACTAAATAGACCTTAAATGAAAGTGGTCTTTGTTATTGTAATATGTATAGGGACTTCAATTAGAATTCATATATAAATTCCACTGTCGGATAGGCTTGTGTTAAGTTTTTTGAATGATTTCTTCCTCTAGCATTCGATTTTTTATAATTCCTTTTACCAAGCAAACAATAGGTCTTTTGTAATATAATTTGTTAATAGTTTGCCCCTTTCCTTTCCATAAAGAAAAATACATGTTACTTTTTCTCCCAATTTTGTCATTATAATTTCGTGTGTAAGTTGCGTGAGCAGGAACAACAGGCTTGAGATTATTTATACCAGGTTGCCAGCATTTCATGTGCTTGCAGCCTTTGCACTTACAGTGATTTGTTCGGTTAAAATAAGAACTAAACAGTTACTACTTTAATGTATGTTAGTATTATCTTAAAGGTAGACACTAGGATGGCCACTATTTTGTCTGTGTTTTTTAATTATTTTTGTGACTATTTTTTTCTTGGCAATTATAGTAAGACCCAAAAAAGTTTACATGGAGGAAGAGGAACCCTGCAACATCATTTATCTCTGTATGATATTCTCTTGAGATAGAAATAGAATACATGAGAATTGTATACTTGTAATTACATGGTCTCTTCTACTTCTAATGTAATTGTAAGCAAAACTTGGAAAGATGACTTCTGTTTGGATCAAATAACCAAAATGACATCTTGTATAAGCATACAAGACTTAATGAGGGAAAGATACTGTACAACAATAGACTGTAATTACCAATACAGTATTGTCAGATTCTAGTTGTCTAAAATGTAGTAGAATACTGTATAAATATGACATCAGAGTTTAGCCATTTTGATTCCACTAGATAGCAGTTCAATATTGATAAAGATTTAAGGGCACAAAAGCCAAGATGTGTTCTCTTTATTGCAGCAATTGACTGATTTGAAGTAATTAGTCAGGTCTGTTTGAAAAAAGATCAGTCTCATCACAAATCATGAGTTAATTAGCATGTCTGACACAGTAAACTGTAACATGTAAAAAACATTAAACTATCACATCTTAATACAGTTGAACCTATATGGCTAGGTTATAAAAAGCAGGTTAGCTCAATATTCTTTTTAGTCCAAAATATAAGTCGTTTTTAAATTTTTTGTCTAGTTTAAAATATTAATCATTTTCACATTTTAAAAAAAAACATTAATTAACTTTTGCCCATCTCACTGCAATATTTATGGTAAGTGAAAATGAATGAATATGAGTATGATTATTTAATGCAGAGACAATTTATAATGAATAATAAAAGATATTTTCATCTCTTTACTTTAATCTTTTAAAAGATTAATGAAATCCAATCGTTCATTTAATTTCCATGCATAACCGTTACAGACTTTTATTATGGACTAGAGGGAAAGAAACTTCATCATTTGTAAATTGTAAATCCATGATATCAGGTAACGGTATGTAATGAAATAAACATAATTTCCCACTAACAAGTGGGGAAGCTCATAACTTTTAATTTGAAGAAAAATAAGATAGGTTTTTCTTATAGAAAATCAAGCAAAACTAAGCTAAATTGTCACTTGTTGCAATTATTATTTTCCTACCAAAGTATAAACCGTGATCAAACTGCAGTGGATTTAAATCTTTTGTTCCCTTTCTTTGTCTCATCCATGTCTCCCAATAAAATTTTAATATGCGTTTAATGGTAATATCACCCATGACTTTTTCCTCAATAAAATCTTCTTTACTACTCATAATTTTTGTACATATCAAAATTTGATTGTGGGGGACAAAGAATGGGAACAAAAAAGGAATAAAGGAATTCCGTCCAACAGTGACATGGGAGAAAACTGACTTGAATTGAGATCAATAAATTTTAGTTACCAATAGTTTAAACAAAAATGAAATATGAATATTGAAAGGCAGGTTTTAAGATGTGAAGAAATTATTCCTTCACTCTGATGCATTGTTGTGGACTTGCTGTCAATCCTATCAATAGGTATAGAGATCTTAAGGCAAGTAACATCTTATTGGATGCTGAGATGACTACAAGCCTATAAGTGTATTATTGCCCAAATTAGCAATGATATTGATCAAATATAATGGCAGGTTTCATCCAATTCAAGTATACACATTTCTGAAACACAAATATTCGAAAATCAATATGGAAATGAATTTTTTTTTAGCCTCGAAAGACAAACTAGTGTTCAATATTTTACTTTTTTTTTCAACAAATTCCTTTTGCTTAAAAAACAGTTCTTTTAGGGCACACCCGTATTGTTACAAAAAAAAGGTTAAAAAAAACATCAGAGACGTCTCCGCCTCTATTATATTCCCACAAATATATATGTAATGATTAGTTTTGCTAGGATAGGTGACCTTTGATTACTTATTCATTATTTGGAAAGCGAGTGAATGACAAGATTTAATGTCTTTAGATTATTTGTTTGTTCAAACGCAATAATGTTCATGGCCTAAAACTTTTTTATTCCAATCGTAAGTATATAGTTTGGTGTAATTCTTTCATATGAGAATAACCAAATCAAAAGCACCAAGTTAAGAATATCTGCAACCTAGCTTTGTTGGAAGAAATAAATAAAGATGGCATGAGCACAGCTGAGGAAAGGAATTACTACGCAAGCAGGTCCTATAAATAGTACCCGGGCTTCAAAGGTAACTACACAAGTGTTATATAGCAATTAATTCTACTTACTTTTCAAGGCCTACAGTTTGGAAGGAGGTATGCACTAGCACAAGCCTTTCTCTTTATATTTGTGTGCAACCCGTGACGTTCCCAAGTTTTATTTTTGTGCATTTTATCCTGATCTCATATAAGGTTCCAAATTTCCCTTTATTTGTTTTGGTAATATTGATCTCTTTTGTAGACATTTTGCAATAGAGGGAGGCACAATGTAGTAATTAATGATTTCATAAATTCAAAGGAAGGTGTTGTAATAATTTTACAAATTCAAAAATCGTTACAAATTTTATTGATAAAGTGGAATGGGAATAAATTTCATCAAATATTGAGGAAATTTGTATAATTTGTCCAATAACATGTTTTCTCTCTGTGTATATGTGTGTATATATATTGTTTTGCATTTCATCAAAACAATAAAAATAAAAACAAAAACAATGCGAGTAATAAATTGACATTATTTGAGAAGCAGATCCAAGACATGGCTGATCAGTTGCCGGGAATATGCTGGGATGCTGGGACTCGCTTGTTCAGTTGGGCCAAAGTGCATGCTGCCTATGTTTTTAAGCTAAAGAAGAACCTCAATTCATTACAAAGCAAATTGGGTCAACTTGAAAATATTCACAAAGATGTGGAAGCAATAATTGAGGAGGCCGAGAGCAATGCAGATATGAAGAGGACAAATGAAGTGAATGCTTGGCTGCAAAACGTTAAAAATCTTCAACAGGTTCCCACTTATAATATTGCTTGCCATCCTCAATTATTGCTCTAAGTCTAATTCAGTTTTAGCATCAGATTCACAAATCTAAGTAGTGGAGAGTTTTACATAATTTTTATATTATTATGGGTCAGATTTAATAAATTATTGGGACAAGATATATACGTATCTACATGTTTCTAAATAAACATGAGCCCTTAATACTTTGTGAATAGATCTTCACTCCTCTTCATTTTGTAACTTGAAGCATGCATTGCTCTATGACTATAGTTGAGTTATTTATTAGAAGCTTTATTATTTTTATATTTATAAAATTATATTAACCACAATAAGGTTTGGGCATACCTCATATATACTACTTAAATCTCTCATCATTAGATCAATCCTAGTGACTTATTTAATAGAAGCTTTAAGAAATATAATTATGAATTTATGTTATTTTGTTATTTAGGTGATAATTTCAAATTAGTAATCTTTTACTATAACAAATGGTCCATTTGGTAATAAGATAAAATTCGAAATAGAATAAGACCTATTAAAATTTTAATAAGATATAGTATTAAATATAATATTGTATAAAATATTATATTATACAAAATAATAATATTAATAAAAATAAATAAGAAACAATAATTATCGTAGAATAATTTTTTTATTGATTAATAAGTGTAAATAAAAGTAAATATTAACAATTAAATGTTTGTTATTCTTAGGTATAATTAAATATTCCTTATTTTTGCTGTATATAATTATGTTTTTATTGAACATATTTATTATTTACCGATATATTTCAAAAAATTATTTTAATAAACTGTCAAAAAGTTTACTTCTATTATTGACATTGTATAAGACAATTTTACATTAATCATTATCTACTAGAATCTCAAGAAAATGCCAAACCATGCTAAGTGAGTATCTAATATCCACAATGGTAACTATCTACTACGATTCAATATTTTCTTAAATTTGTATGGGTTTATGGTGTAAATTTACACTATTAACACATGGAAATTAAACTTAATATATGAGAATAGAAACCAACTGATATATATTACTTTGTCTTTCTCATGTAGTTTTGATACTTTTTACATGTGTTGTCATTTATAAAACATTACAAAGTTTTGTAATCATGTAATCTACTGATGATTCAAATATATATTTTAAATATTTTAACTTTTTGTATACAATGACATTTGAAATTGAACATTATTTGCTATTTATTACTCCTGAAATTGAACATTTCTTCAGACAACTTTCAAGAACATGTTTGTTATCCTTGAATTTGGATGTTCCTTCAAGCAGGGATATAAGGGGAAAAGATCTGTTCATGTGTACTTTGGACATGAGAGAGTCACATTTCCATTCTCACCTTTCATTTATGTATATTATATTTATATGCATTTTAAAATGAGCAGTTCAATGGTGGAGATCAAAACATGACACTCTCATATGAAAAATTAAACATGAGGATCCTCTCCAGGTGTCAGTGCCTTTATCATGTTGGCCAATGCCGTAGATGAAAATGCCAAAATTAGCAAATCACCCAAATGCTGTGGAACAACTCACAAGGTCACAAAAATCTGAGCTTGAGTTGAGTACTTACTGTTGAAATAAGAGAGAGGGTGTGTGTGGGCAATTTTGATAACTTATCCTAAAGATGGGTAAATTAGGAAAAGTTAGTGTGGGTTAAACAACTAAATGTGAGGTGAGTTGAATTTTGACAAACTTTAAGAAAGATGAGTGTAATTCACAATTATCATCTTCATCATCATCATCATTTAAGCAAAGCACTTCTTGTTTTAATTAGAAGTGACCTTGTGTCTATTGCTACTCTCACTAAACTACTCTTTTATTTAGTTGTCCTAAAATACTCTTCTTTCTCTTTCACAATCAAACTAATTATATATTGTCATTTCAATCTTATTCAAATCCATTATTATTTTAATATTATATTATTTGTGCTTCTATTTTTTATTTGGTGAAAAAAATTTCATAATAATTTTGTACAAATTTACTATTATGTTAGTTTACTTAATTATACCATTTTATTTCACCAATTCCTCATTTTTCAAAAAGAAAATTGTCAATTTTTTCTATGCAGCACAATTCACCGAATAAAACAGACAATCCTTTTTTTAAAACGTTTTTCCATTCTTGATCGATCTTCTTACTTTCCTTATCTGTTTTAATAAACTTCAAGGCTAAACCTTAAATGATCGACAACAAAAAGAGAAAAAGCTACACATGATTTCGATACTGAGTGAAAGTGAGCATAATTAGCTAATAAATTTGCACAAGAGTTCCTTTATAGTTTCCTAAATACAAGGGCGGAGCTAGGCTATAATTTTAGGGGAGGGCAATATTTACTAGTTAATTTTATATTAAGAATATATATGTCTTATAGTTTTTATTTGATTTGATTTAAAAATTTAAACAAAAGTGTCAAATGTAAAAGAAATAAATATTTTACAAATAAAACTCAAGAAAACACATGTATATGTGTAATATATTATTTGATATTTAAACATCTAGTTAAATAAAGAATTTAAAATAATTAACAAAAAAATTAGGGGCCAAATTAAAAAAATTAAAAAATTATTAAAAAAAGTAGAAATTTTAAGGGGTCATGACCCCGTTTCCCAACACAAGAAGCCGTCCCTACCTAAACAAATCTCAATCTCACTATATATATATATATATATATATATATATATATATTTGATGCAACAAATACTGCGGTACAATTTTGTGTATTGTAATGTATTTTTCACTTTTTACTGTTATTTTTAGAGTTAATTTTGATACATGTTGGGTCATCCAATTAAATATTTTTATTTTGTATTAAATTTTAAATAGAATGTGTAAATTTTTGTTACACTATTAATAAATTAAATTTAAAATCTTCTATTGTCTAACTTATTTATTATTATATTATTAGATAATTATTGTCTTATAAAAGATTCAAACGGTAACGTAATATTTATATCTAAATATATATAGTAATCAATATCAAATATTTTAAAGTTACGTTACGTAAACTAATATAATAATAAATTTATACAAAATAATTATGAAAAGTTTTTCATCAAATGAAAATTCGAATCACAAATAATATAATATTAATAATATTTGAAAATAATAATAATGAGTTTGAATAACATTGAACTAGCAATATATAATTAGTTTAATTGTGAAAGAAAAAGATGGTGTTTTAAAATAACTAAACAAAAGAGTGATTTAATGGAAGTAACAATAAATAAAAGGGAGTGGCAATAACCATTCTTGTTGTTTTAAATTGTATTTATTATCAATATTCATTAATAATATTATTATTAAATAAAGTATACATGAAACTAGTTTCCAAGAATGTTAACAGTGTTTCTTTTCCTTTGACCTTAATCATTAGATAATCCAAAAGTAAAAATGTGTAATAATTATAAGTTAGAGTATTGGTTGAGCATGTAGTATAGCGTGGTTTTCTTCTCCATCTTTGAGTGGGTTGTTATTGATTTCCTACTTCCTCTCCCATATACCCTTTAGGAAGAATTCATAGTTTTAATATTTGTTTGAAAAAAAAAATTATAAGTTAGAGTAACTATAAACTATAGTGAGTGATTATTGTTAGATGAAGTGAATTTTATTTATAAATATAGATATAGATGTTGAAACTTTTCAAATATATTACTTAGGTTAAAAATTTCAAGCAGTAATAAATGACTATTATTCAGATTAGATCACTTATTTTCTTTTAGCTATTTATTTTTCCTAACATACATATACAAAGATCATTCAAATTAAAACATGATAACATTTTATAAAATATTTCCTATTCATCTTTATTTATTGTCGAACAACATAGCGCACCTATTCATTCAGCCCATATCAACTAATGAAAGATTTTTTTCAATCGCACACCAAGATTTGAAGTCTTTATATGATTCTACAGTTCTAGTTTTTATCGTTTAACCTTAAAATAGCAAAACCCAAATTTTCAAGAACCGACAAAGAAATAGATCAATTAACTAAACTTTTATAGATTAAATACTAACTACATGTCTCATTGTAGATAATAAAAGATATTGAGGCTCAAGGTTCTCAAGAAATTCGCAATACATGCCTAAGTGGTTGTTGCCCGAAGAACTATGTGTCAAGCTACAAGATAGGAAGGAAAATTGTTGAAAAGATCCTTGAGGTGGATGAACTAGTGACCTCGGGAAGACGTTTTGCCGACAATCATGCTCTCATTGCTCATAAGCTACCACCCAATTTGGTTGATGAGATGCCTTCTGGGGAGACTGTAGGTTTGGAGTTGATGCTGAACAAAGTTTGGAATAGTCTTGAAGATGAAAATGTTGGCATAATTGGGTTATATGGTATGGGTGGAGCTGGCAAAACCACCCTTATGAAGAGAGTTAACAATGAACTTGGAAAGAGGGATCACGGGTTTGAGCTTGTGTTATGGGTAGTGATTTCTAAAGATTGCAACATCAGCGAAGTTATGAATGGTATTCGAAATAGGATTGGGATCAAAAATGACTTTTGGGACTCAAGTAGTGAAGAACAAAGACTAGCAAAGATCTACAGTGTCTTGAAACAAAAGAGATTTGTGTTGATGTTGGATGATCTTTGGGGAAAGCTGGAACTTGAAAGGATAGGAGTGCCATATCCAAAGGAGACCAATTGTGAATCAAAAGTAGTGCTCACAACACGATTTGAGGATGTGTGTGATAAAATGCAAGCAAATAAGAAATTGAAAGTGGAATGTTTGCTTGAGAATGAAGCATTCGACTTGTTTTGTAAGAAAGTAGGTGAAGAGACCTTGAAGTGCCACAGAGAAATTCCAAAGCTAGCAAGGGAGATGGCTAAAGAATGCGGAGGGTTGCCGCTAGCACTTATTACAGTGGGGAGTGCCATGGCTGGAGAGAAGTGTAGCAGCATGGAGACAGGCTAAAAGGGATCTAAGGAGTTCTCCTTTGACAAGTCAACATTTGGAGGCTAAGGTTTTCTCTATTCTTAAGTTTAGCTATGATAGGTTGCCAGATGAAACACACAAACACTGCTTCTTGTATTGTGCGCTATACCCAGAAGACTATGCAATCAATGTCGAAATGCTTATTGATCGATGGATCGGAGAGGGTTTCTTGGTAAAGGTAAATATATAAGTAAGTGGACCATATATTATATTCGGGATGAAGGGCAGTCAATTATTGAAAAATTGAAGCTTTCGTCTCTTTTAGAGGACTCTAAAGATGATGATCAAAATAGATATTGGGGGTGGTCGATTGCAGTTAAGATGCATGATGTGATTCGAGATATGGCATTATGGTTAGCTCGTGATCGAGATGAAAACAAAGACAAAGTTGTAGTTGACAGAGAAGCATTCCTAATGGATTCTGAAAGATTTAATGTCACAGAGAGGATCTCAGTTATAGGTGTAAGAGGGACATGGCAGCAAGTACCAGTTTGCCCAAATCTCTTAACACTATGTGTGCAAGAGAATTGCAAATTTTCAATCTCCAACACATGACGAGATTGAAAATGTTGGATCTATCAGGGAATGACCATATTGAGAGTCTCCCCATTGAAATAGGCAAGTTGATCAACTTGGAATTCCTCAATCTTTCATTTATGGGAAACTTAGCTACGGTGCCAATTGAATTGAAGAATTTAAAAAAACTGAGGGTTTTCCTAATGGAACGAACTATCAATGCAATTCCTTTGGAAGTGTTTGAAGGTCTTGAGCGGTTACAGGTGTTTAGAGCTCCTATTTGTAGTCGGAAAGAAATGTTATTGCTAGACAAGTTGGAAAGCCTACCGGAATTGGAAGAATTAAGCGTGACTTTGGGAACCACCGCTGGCCTGCGCAAATTACTTAATCCCAACAAATTACAGGGTTGCTTGAGAAAATTTGTGCTTGTTGCGATCGAGGAGCCCGTGGAAATGGCGTCGTTGTTGGCAAGTTGGTCAACAATGAAGCATTTGGAGAGGATATGGTTATCCGGACTAGATGATTTAGGGATGTTTCATCTATTACTCACACTTGGCATCTTGACAATCTTCGTCAGTTGGTGATTCGTGGATGTTATTCAACAACCCATTTGACATGCCTCAGGTATGCTCCGCTCCTTGAGTTTCTTCGTATTCTAGATGTTATGAAATGGAAGAGGTGGAGAAGGGGGGCCAAGATGAAGATGAAGATGAAGATGATGTAGGCGTAGATTTATCTCAAATCTTAGACGTCTCGTCCTTTTTGAGTTGCCGAAGCTAAAGAGCATCCACAAGAGAGCATTGCCTTTTCCTTCCCTCAAATCCATTTATATTGTCGACTGTCCTAATCTGAGAAAGCTTCCTTTAAATTGCAACTCTGCCAAGGACACCTTAATTGAAATCGAAGGAAAGCCCGAATGGTGGGATGATTTAGAGTGGGATGACCCAGCCATTAAAGACCTATTTCATTCCAAATTTAAACCGTTCCCCTGGACATTAGATGCATTTTGAGAGTGCCACAATCCTAACGCTTCTTTGCAGGTGATTCTCTCAAACCATGTTTTACTGTGCCGTGCTGTGCTGTGCTTTTCACAATTTTCATGTAAATGAGTTTCAAGGTTATAGGAATTTTTTTTTTCAAAGTTTTTCCAACCAATTAAATTTTGATTCAATCGTGATTAAACAATAGTTAAAGGTGTAAAATTTTTAAATAAAAATATGATAGCTCTCGAGCCACAGTATCCATTCAATTAGATGTTTAGATTCATTTGTAAATGCAAGTGCATTATCCTCTTATAGTGGAAAGGCTAAACTCATGAGATAACTAAATATGCTAGAATATTTAGTCATGACAACATAGTCTTAATAATAATTATAATATGTAAAAAATAATAAAATATGATTTTACATATAAGATTGGTGTCAATTTCGATTGAATATCTAAGGTAAATATAATGCCACGTGCACATAGCCATTAAAAATGAAGAACCATAGCCACCGAAACAAGTTACAGTAATGAAGCTGTCATTATTTGATCTGGAGAAGCATGCAAATGTGACTAACAACTTGGCAAAGGCGGTTTTGATCCAGTATTCAAGCTCAAGTTAATTGCTTTTGGTCTAGCGTAGGCCTCTGGTCATAAACAATTATCACCATTCTTCACGTCAAAAAAAAAAAAAACAAAATCACTACTTGTGAACACCCGATTTGTACGGCTTGTAAAATTAAAAACCAAAAATTTTGCAATTTTCCTTTATTTATTTATTTATCTTCTTTTAAAAAAAAATGAAAATGAAAAAGGACAAGGAGTCACGGACTCCATTCAACATTCATTCCCTGACAAAAAATGGCCACGTGAAGCAACAGGACCAAGGAGAATCAGAAAAAATTAAAAAAGGGTGGTGACAACATGATGGTTTCTCCACTTCATGCAACAACGTTCAATTTCTTCTTCAGTAATCTTGGAAGCCAAGCATGCAGAGCCGCAACAAAAGGGGAGGAATCAAGAAAATTAAAGAGCAGAAACAAAATCATATATCCAGATACTCAACCGGTCAACAAAGGACTATCGATCAAAAAATTCCACAAGAGTAGCACAGAAAGTAATCATCAAGTCAAGAAAATTTTCCAATTCAGATTAGCATCAAGAAGAGAGAACAAGGTAATCAAGCATGGACAACGCATCATGATCATCAAATTTTATTTTATTTTATTTTTTTTTTTTAAAAAAGGAAAAGGGAAGAGGCCGGCGGTGCCTTCCACTGCCACCGCCGGGCGACATATCACCATAGTCATCTCGCAACCACCTTCCATCACTCTTAAACCATCGCGGCCTCACCTCGGAATCAT
This sequence comes from Dalbergia oliveri, assembly GCA_030441495.1. NCBI lineage: Eukaryota > Viridiplantae > Streptophyta > Magnoliopsida > Fabales > Fabaceae > Dalbergia > Dalbergia oliveri. The sequence goes on along the minus strand of JAMLFY010000005.1, from coordinate 10,499,659 downwards.
CACCGGCGGAACACGCGAGGTTCCATGACACCGCATCGGATCCGCCGCTTAACCAGGTTCCTCTCTCAAAGCTGTGACTTGCGCATCCAAGCCTAGCACCATTTCCCTCTACATCGGCCAAGGGAGCCAACATCTCCCACTTCGTCTCCATAAGCGGCGGTACTCAGACGTGCGTTCTCCCAGCGGCGGACCCCTCGCTGCAGACGTTTGCTCTCTCCACGCGCTAGATCGGGCTCACGCGCACTCTGGGTGGCTCCCTCACTGCCTGCGCGATCTCTGTCACCATTCGGCCTTCCCTCGCGGGCGGGTCACCGATCTTCCTCTCGGGTCAGCTTCCTCTAAGGCGGGATGGGCCTGGGCATGGCAGGATTGTGTTCCCTTCCGCAGGCACGGCCGGCAGCCCTTGCGGCGGCAGGGGCGACTGGCGGCCTCTCCCTCGCGCGGCCGGCCAGCTCCCGGTGCGCAGACGGCCTGCGCCCGCATGGGCGCTTCAGCAGGGCGCACCAGGTCGCAGCGGCCAGCGGGTGCGGCCTCGCCTCCGCGCTCAGCGGCACCAAGCGCACCAAGCCGCAACGCCACAAGATCCTCTTTCTTCGCGGGTCTCTCATATGCCAGCCAGCGCCAACAACGGTTCCTCTTCCTCTCATCAGCAGCGATCTCGCTGGTTTTGGTTTCTTCCTCCTTCCATGGGGAAAATCCTAGCTCCCTACCTACGGCCTCTCTCTCTCCTTCCCACCCTTGGATTCTTTCACTTCTCTCTCTAATTCACTCTCTTCTCTATCTAACTTCTCTCTTAATATTCTTCCTTTCACTCTTTCTGTACTTCTTTTTTATTTTTTCCTTTCTTTGTGTGTTATGTTAAGTGTACGTGTGTGTAGGTGAAAGTGAGAGAGAGTATTGTGTGAGCGTGTGTCTGAGTGAGTGATAGTGTGCGTGAGTCTTTGTGAATGGAGTGGATAATTTATGAGTGTTAAAGTATGATTAGGTTGGTAAAGTTAAGTAAATAAAACTAAATTTGTAAATATAGTTAAAGTGAAAATAGGGTAAAATAGATAATGAAATTTTGGGTATAAGCTTAAGTTTTAGCTTTAATTACATTTTAAATTAATATTACTTGCTGAAATAAATTTTTTAGTCGTTTGTTTAAATTTGGATTTAATTGTTTGGTATAGTGTTTGTTTTATTTTCAACTTTTAGACTTGCTTATTTTAAAATTGATTCAATTTAAGTTCAAAATAAAGAATTCATTTCGCTTTCGATCATGGGTATTTGAGTTTTTTTTAGAGAAATATATTTAGTTTATAAATTGATGAATCACCTTTGTTTAATAAATAAATAGGATTAACTAAACGGAGACGTTTGTTAATTCCATGTTCTTAGAATATTCAGCTGCGACAGCTTGATATCAAAATTTTTTAATAAATAAAACTAATCAACATACAAATATTTTCAACAAACTACGTGACTTTGAATTCCCCATTAGGAGGATACGTGGGAGGGCGATTCAATCCCTGTCAAGTCAAAATTAAATTTTCATAATTTTTGTCTTATTTGTAAATTTTTGTTTTTATGAGATATTTTATTTAATTTAAATAATCATTTCTTTAGGAAATATTTTATTTCAAATAAAAAGTTAATTTAGTCGGGACGGCTTGTTAACTGAATATTTGGACATCTGAGTTGTGACAGCTTGATGTTCCAAATTTTCTTTAAAAGCATGTTCTCTTTTATATTTTATTTTATTTTTGTAAAAATATCAAAATAAATTTTTATCTTATTTGTAAATATTTATAATTCATAGAGATTTTCATTTTCATTTAAATTTGTTACTTATTTGTGAAATATTGTATTTTGAATAAAAAATGTTAATTTAACGTACGGTTTGTTAACACAGTATTTTGAACACCTGAGTTGTGACGCTTGGTGTTCCTCAATTTTTAAATTTTGTTGTAAATAAAATATAAAAATGAATATTTTGAAAGGTTATTAATAATTTGCACAAATCAATTAAGGTCCGTTTAAGGACGGGTGTACTAGGGTGCGTAGGATTAAATCCACCTTCCTATGCATAACCGACTCCAAGCTCAAGTCTGGTTTCAAAGACCAAATTTTTAATAAAACGGGTTTTTCCATGTTTTCCCAATTTAAATAAACTTGGTGGCGACTCCAATTTTAACAAAATAATTTTTCGCCGTCCCGTAGCGATCCCGTGCGCAGATGGCGACTCCATGGGAATTGTGAAGTCAAGCCTAAATAATTGATTGTGCATATTATTATAACTTTTTTAGTTTATTTTATTTTATTTTTTTTATATTTATTTATTTTATATTTTTATCTTGTTATTTTCTTTTTATGCTAGAATTTTGTCAGCATTATTTCTTTGTGACAACCATAAGGTAGACGACTTTTGTTTGTTTGTTTTTTATGAAAACTTTAGGGTAGGCGACTATTGTTGGTTTTGTATATTTGTTGTTTGTATTTATTTTGCAGGTATTTTACCATGGGTAGTTATAGGATTCAGGTTTGTATGCTCCCTTCACACACAACACTCACACATTTATCACACACGAGTGGGCCCTATACCCGGTTCTAAGTGCAACTTGAGATAGGTAAGAGATTGTGTAGTGGTAGCCATTTTGGATGTACATCCTGTTTGGTTATTGCGAAAATCTCGTCTAGAGTGTGACTCTTCGTGAATGTCCTACATCTAGCGGTTCACCTCCTATTGTGGATAACATTCGAAATGAGCCTTTAACTCTAAACTGTAAATCCTGAGATCATAGACCTACCTGGTGAAAGTGCTCACAAAATAGAACAACCATAGGACCATAGTTCTGACACCCATATTTTACCTCAAATAGGACACAAAGGGAGCATACCTTTTCTTTAATTAATTTATTTATTTTGTGTACATAAATTCTTTAACATGCAAGTGTTTATTGCCTTTTATATATAATAAAAAAAAACTCACTTTTTCTTCGTTGCTACCGCGGTTTGTTAGAGACAATATTGAAGTCTTGTTGTGAGTATCTAAAAAATGGAAGCAAACATGAGACCAAACAATCATGAAGAGAAATTGAAAAAGACTTTGCAACTCAAAACCAAGAAACCTGAAACGAAAGCCTGAGATCCTTGAGTCAGCTGTTGAAAGCACCGCAACGTCTTTCTCTCACAAGAAAATATGGAAAAATCTTGAGCCTATTAGAAGTGGAAATCCAGGTAGAGGCAATCACGCATTGGCCCGGTATTATGATCCTCCACTCAAATGCTTCACCTTTCAAGATTTTCATTGGCACCAACCCTTGAAGAATTTGAACGAATCCTGGGGTTACCGCTAGAAGGAGAAAAACCTTACAATTACCAAGGACATTATGCTTCTTTGCACACTATAGCAAATGTCCTAAAGGTAAATGTAAGAAATTTGCATGAAGCCCAAAAATGTAGAAATGGGACAAAGGGATTCACAAGAGATTATTTGGAGAAGCATTTGCAGAGCTTAGCTCAAGCCGAAGACTGGGACACTTTTAGATGTGTTGACCCTCACCATTTATGGCAATCTTGTTTCCCAATATTGACGGTTTCATAGATCTTGCAGCAATTGATGTGTTCCTTGCTAGAAAGTTTCATGGTCACAATCCTCTTCGCCTCCTAGGATGTCTCCTGTTCCTTGGATTTTTGTCATGAGAGGAATGGTAAGAGAATTTTGTGTTGTTTACCAATACTATATGTGTGGGTTACGCGCATATCTTCCAAAGAAATTACAAGGCATCTTGTCCCCTGATGATCTAAAAATGCATCGTATCAAGAAGAAAAGTGGGCGAGAATGGGCTGAAGACCTGGTTAAATTGAATGAAAAGGTGATCCGATGGTACCCTTGGTGGGAAGATGGCAGACCTTGATTTACCAAGTGCGGAGACTTTCCAAATGTACCCCTTATGGGTACTCGAGGTGTATAAATTACAATCCAAGCATTGGTGTTGCGCAGCTGGTTACCATGATGGGACCCTTCAGAAGCTCAAGTTACTCCATTTGTCCTTTATTACCTAGATTCCCATGACATTGGCCTACTACGGAAGGTCCGATTTGCTTGGAACAATGTCATCCGAAAAGGAAAAGAATTGGGAGCTAGGAGTTGTGCGGTAAAAGAAAATTACCGCCAATGGGTGAAAAGTAGGGCTCAAGAGGTCAAGTTGCCATTAGAATCTTGACAACAATTATTAGACAAGACATCGGCCTTGCATTCTGATGAAAATGAAGAAATCAAAGAAATGAAAGAAAGGTTGGACAAGGCTAAACAAGAAAAGGTACAAGTGGAGTTCGAGTTGAAAAACGCTAAGCATGATTATGCAACTTTAAAGCGAGAAATTGCTGAAAAAGATCAGATTCTAGAAGGGACCAGTAAAAGGCTAAAAATGGGCAGGAACACATGGTAAAGACCAAAGAATGTTTGAAGCTGCCAATAAAGAACTAAAGCTTCGAAGGCAAGAACGTGATATGGCAATAACTGAAAATCAGCAACTAAAGGAGCTACTTCGAAAGGCCAAGATCCTGGAAGGCGCTGGCAGAAAAGGAACAAATGAAGCAACAAATAGAAGAAATGAGCAAGGAATATCAAGGGGGAAGGAGGAATTAAATCAACACATGAAAAATGAGATCCTGAAGTATCAAGCTGCCCTAGGAGAAGAAAAGGAAAAAGTTGCAAATTTGGATCTTGAGGTGCAACACCAAGATCATGTCATTCATGAGTTGAAGATTCGCTTTCGAACTTCAGGGTTGGCTAATGCGGCAATAGAAGACGTTCCAAGACACTTAAAGCTCAGCTGAGCAGGAAATCATCCCTTTTGAAACCCAACTGAAATTAGCAGCTTTGTTGGCTATTGTAAGGACTTGATTGGGAGAATGAAGCAAATAATCGCGGGAAGACGTTGAAGACACATAAAGGCTTTTCTTTGGGTAGCATTGTTGAACATTTATGATGTATTTCGTTTTGAATGGTTGTATGAAAAATGATGATTGTGACAAATGATAAATAAAAGAATGGTTGCTTCTTTGCATTGTGTTGGTCTCATGGCAATAGCTATAACTTAGTACCTTTGAACGAGACGTTCTGGGAAACAGTTATCATCAAAGATACTCACGTCAAGACAGATATATTTGCCGCTCTCTAACAAATTGCAATATTTTTATCTTTTCACTAATTCTTTTTTCTTTTATTCTTAACAATAGGTAAAGCTGTCACAATTGGGCGCCCAAGGAAGGAAGATACCGATCTAACTCGTATTCACAATACCAGAGCTCGGACTAAGATGGTTGGTGGTAATCATGAACCAGAAAATGCTTCTGACCAAGTAAAAAGTTTGAGCATGGAAGTTGATGCAGTGAGAGGGAAATTGAATGAAATGTCAAATAACCAAGCAAAGATGGAAGAAATGATGAGAGCCATGAAGGAGTCACTGGATTTATTAGGAGCTAATCCAAACAGACATAGTGACTGCGTCAGTAGGGTACAACCAAGCACTGCAATGGTAGCCATAGGGAACATCAAATGTGGCTGTAAATGTCACTCAAGGGGTGACGGGGATGAAATTCTGAATAACCTTCATGGACAGCCACCACCAACAATGCCATTGGTGATCCCAATTGGGGAAGGCTATCGTCCATTAGAGAACATTCATCCTGGCAGGCACGGGCATGCTACCCCTCTTGGGAGCCACCTCATGTTGTCACCCAAAAACAACCATTTTCCTCAAGAATAGCCGTCCAGAGGTGAATAAAGACAAATTAGAGAAGAATGGATGAAGAAGATTAAGATCAAATTAAGGCCATTCAGGGACCTAACACCTATGGTTATGTGGAAATTGAGCAACTATGTCCTCCTAGATCTGATAGTTCCCAAAGACTTCAAGGTTCCCGACTTCTCAAAATATGATGGGAGGCAATCCTTTGTTCCATTTGAAGAGTTATTGTACTAAAATGGCGATATGGTCCAAAGATGAGAAGTTTCTCATCAGCTTTTTCCATGAAAGCTTAAGTGGTCCTGCTTTAGAATGGTATATTCAGTTAGACCATTCTAAAATTTCCTGTTGGAGAGAATTGGTTGATCAATTCATGAGTCAGTACAAGTTCAACATGGAAATAGCACCCACCGTGAGCAATTAAGCACAATGCAAAGGAAGAAGGAGGAGTCATTTAAACAATATGCTCAAAGATGGAGAACTTTAGCCGCTCAGGTGCAACCGCCACTCATCCCTTCTGAAATGTGTTCGTACTTTTTGGGACCTTAGGATCTCCTTATATTGGGACAATGGCAGGAGCAGCATACAAGGACTTTGAGCTAGTGACCGAGGTGAAAGAATTGAGAGTTTGGCTAAAGGAAAACTTCCTATGAGCAATGAGGACACGAAGAGGATTCCCGCCTAGAAAAAGAGGCGGAAGTAAGTTATGTGCAAGGTCAGCAACCTTTCATTCCAAGATATACCTCGACACGGCCAAGACCCAAATACCATCCATCTCTCCTTACCCACTATACCAAGTCACTCCAAATGCAAATACAATTCCATACCCCCAACCTCAAGTCAATAACATCCATATACGCCCATACCAACAAGCTCGCCCAACATACACCTACAACCCAACCATACATCCTAGAATCACCCAAATACCACAACACCACGGCCTAATACCCAAAACCAAAGTCGTTCTCGATTCCCAAACTTACCACCTTTCCAAAACTATCCATCTCAAATGCTCATCTTTCAACGACTAGTTGATGCTCATCTCATCTCGGCATATCATGTGCGTCCATTAGAACCACCATACCCAGCTTGGTATAACCCAAACTTAACTTGCAAATATCATATGGACATAGGGACATTCCATCGAGGATTGTGAAGGTTTCAAGACGCAGTGAAGAAGCTAATTGCTTGTGGGACTGGATTTTCAGAGGAGTCAAAACCAGATATTGTCCATAATCCAATTCCAAATCATGAAGGAGGAGGTCGAGTAAATGCTTTGGAGGTAGAAGAACCACTGATCAAGAAGGTTTTGAATCTTCAAACCCCTATGCAGAAAATTTTTATCGGCTTGAAGGAGGCTGGTTACATATGGCACCACTCTGACAATAGAGCATGAGAAACATGATGCGGAATCAAGTTGTGCATACCATTGTGGAAGTCTGGGGCATGATATTGAGGACTGTTGGGATTTCAAGGTTCATGTACAGAGATTGCTTAACTTGGGTGTTATACAAGCAAAAAAGAAGCGAAATATCCTTGAGGAGGTGAATGTGATCGAACGTTTTGTACTTCGAGTGCCTCCGCTTAATAGGCACAGAAGCCAGAAAGGTAGTGATCACTGTGAAGAAACCAACACCCTTTGTGTATGAGGACACACATGCCGTACCTTGGAATTATGAGACCAAGGTTGAAATGAAAAGTGACATAGGGGAAACCTCAAAAGCTCAAGGAGGTGAGGAAGTGACCAGTGTCATGGAGGTAAAAGGAATAACAAGAAGTGGAAGGGTGTATGGACCCAAGGAGTTGGAAAAAGGGAAATTTGTTGATGAAGGGAACGTAGAAAAAGGTTTAGAGTCGGGAAGAAAAGAAAAAGAGGAAGAGGAAGAAGAGTTCCTTAAAATCATGAAACGAGCGAGTATGATATTCTGGAACAATTAAAGAAGACTCCTGCTAGAATATCTTCTGTCACTAATCTTGTCCTCTGAATCTCATCAAAAGGCAATATTGAAGGTCCTGAAGGAAGCCTATGTCAAGCCCGACACTTCATTGGAGAACATGATAAGTATGGTGGATCAGTGAAACGTGTCAATATGATCACATTCTTAGATGAAGAAGTGATATCACGGGCTAACCCACAAGCGCTACATATAACCCTCAAATGCAAAGGCCACATAGTGCCTAGAGTCCTTATTGATGGAGGATCAGGGTTAAATGTATTACCACTGTCCACTTTGAAACAACTATCAATGAGTGTGGATGATATATCACCTCAAGTGATGGTTGTAAAAGCTTTTGATGGAGCTACGAAAAACATTCTAGGTGAGGTGGTGTTGCCACTAGAGATTGGGCCAAGCAAATCAGAAGTGTTATTCCAGGTGATGGAGATTGGCTCAGATTATAACATGTTGCTAGGAAGACCGTGGATTAATGATATCGTGCTCTCCCTTCAACCTTGCATCAAAAGGTTAAATATATTGAGAATGGATCAGTGTCACAATCCATGGAGAAAGGGACATCATTGTATCCAAACCAGTCTCACTACCATATGTGGAGAATGTGGAGTCGATAGACAATAACTTGTGGCATAGCCTGGAGTTGGTGAAGCAATATGAATGCAATGGGTCTATAATGCAGAATGTTAATCAAATAGTGGCTCATATCATGGCTAAGAATGGATACCTACATGGTAAGGGTTAGGACCAAGTTGCAAGGTATTAGAGTACCTATCTGGTTCTCCAAGAAACCTAATCGATTTGGTTTGGGATATAATGCACCGTTAGAAGAGGAAATGGATGCTATGGCCCTCCAACAGGAGAAACATGAGAAGAATAAAACAGATCCCTCACTTGAAGGAAACATTTCCTAGTCCAAGCTGAAGTGATTCAGGTGGAAAAGTTCATTCCCTTGCTCCAGTCTCACCATCAACACCTTGGACATAGAGACAACTGAAAGAGCAACAAGATTTATGCTGCCAACAATGATGAAATGCTAATGGCTGAAGGCTGAACCAATGATTGATGTTATTGCTGCAAAGTAATTATTTGTGTTGTATTAGTAAAGACTATTTATGCTTTTATTTATGCTACTTGAAGACATCATAAATAAACTTGTGTGTTTATTCAGCATCTTTATTTCTTATCCCGTATTTTTATATTTCTTGGTGTCTTTCATTCTTCTTGTTTTCAGTCCTCTTTGCTTTCTCTTTATCATCATTTTTAGCTCATTAATTTTTATTTTTCTTATTTTATTTTGCATTTTTTCCACTATATTTTGGCCTTCCAACCCACCACAATTGCTTTCAGGAACCTAAATGCTATAGAAATTTTGCCTCATGAAAGGGAATTTGAAAACTCGTCAATTGGTTCTCTTGCAATTGATTGTGATAGCCATGAATCTGAGGAAGATCAAGAAATTGTTGGGCAATTTTCAGACTTATTGGAACATCCAGAAAAGGGATTTGACTTAGACAATGAGGTGATCGAGCTGATTAACATGGGCATGAAGAAGAAAAAAGCTGAAAATAGTGGAAAATCCAGAAACGCTAGAAATGATTGCATTGTTTAAAGAATACCTGGATGTCTTTGCGTGGTCCTACCATGATATGCCGGGGCAATCAGAAATAGCTTCACATAAGATTCCTTTATATGCGGAAGCTAAACGAAAAAGCAAAAGTTGAGAAGGATGCGGCCTGAAATGTCATTGAAAATAAAAGAGGAGGTGACTAAACAACTAGAGGCCGGATTTTTGGAGGTGTCAAGACACACTGACTGGGTGGCTAACATTGTGCCCGTGCCTAAAAAGGATGGAAAAGTTAGAATGTGCGTGGATTATCGGGATCTAAACAAAGCTAGTCCAAAAGACGATTTTCCACTCCCTCACATTGATGTCCTAGTCGATAATACAGCTGGAAATCACCGTTTTCATTTATGGATGGGTACTCGGGTATAATCGGATTCCTATGGACGTTCACGACAAAGGAAAAACTACTTTCATAACGCCATGGGGAACATTCTGCTATAGTCATGCCATTCGGATTGAAAAATGCTGGTGCCACCTACCAACGTGCCATGGTTGCATTATTCCATGACATGATGCATAAAGAGATTGAAGTGTATGTGGATGACATGGTCGCCAAGTCTAAAGAGGGAGAAAGTCATGTAACAGTTCTACAAAAGTTGTTCGAAAGGCTCAGAAAATATAAGCTGCGGTTGAACCCGAATAAATGTGTCTTTGGAGCATCTCCAGGGAAATTACTCGGATTCATTGTAGAGGGGATAAAGGTAGATCAGACAAAGTAAAGGCGATCCAGAGATGCCGGCTCCCGAACCGAAAAGGAAGTGAGAAGTTTTCTTGGGAGGCTCAACTACATTGCTAGATTCATTGCCAATTTGACTAGCACTTGTGAGCCGATATTCAAGCTGTTACGAAACACCAACCTGGAGAATGGAATGAAGAGTGCCAAGAAGCCTTTGACAAAATAAAGGCTTATTTAGTAAAACCTCCAGTTTTGACCCCACCTATACCAGGTCGTCCTCTAATATTGTACCTCAGTGTTGCCCACGTCACTTGGGGCAATGTTGGGACAATATGATGAGTATGGAAAGAAGGAACAAGCTATTTATTGAGCAAGAAGTTTAATGACTGAATCCCGCTATTTGGCAATTGAGAAACCTGTTGTGCATTAGCATGGGCCTCTAAAAGGCTAAGGCAATACATGTTATACTACACTACTTGGTTAATCTCTCGAATGGATCCATTGAGATACATATTTGATAGTCCCCATGTGTCATTGAGAATGTCAAAGTGGCAAGTGATCCTAGAATTTGATATCAAGTATGTGACTCAAAAGTCTGTCAAAGGAGGTGCAATTGCTGATCACCTAGCTGAAAACCCTTTGGAGGATGGACAACCCACCACGCTGAGTTTCCTCGATAACGAGGTATTGGTGGTGGAAAAAGAAGATGTAGAAGAGGAGAATACATGGAAGATGTACTTTGATGGGGCTGTCAACATGAATGGATGTGGAGTAGGAGCTGTCGTAGTCACCGCTGGAAAACGTACCCAATCTCCATCAAATTAGATTTTGAATGTACCAACAACATTGCAGAGTATGAAGCATGTGCAAATGGTTTGCAAGTGGCAATTGACTTGGGAATCAAAGAACTAAAAGTCTTTGGAGATTCGGCACTCATAATCTACCAAGTTAATGGACAATGGCGTACAAAGGATCCCAAATTGGTACCTTATCAAAAGCACTTGTCTCGACTAATTGAGCACTTTGATGATATATCATTTTCTCACTTAACTCGAGATAAGAACCAATATGCGGATGCACTGGCGACTTGGCTGTAATGACTAAATTGGAAGTCCACACCAATGTCCAACCTATCCATGTAGAGGTACAAGATGAACCAGTATCCTGTGGTAATGTAGAGGCTGAACAGACGGTCAACCATGGTATCATGATATCAAGCAATATATTCAAAGGGAGAATACCCAGCTGGGGCAAATGAGATAAGCAAGAAGACAATCCGACGACTGGCTATGTCCTTTTCCTGAATGGGGAAGTCCTTTACAAGAGGAATCATGACACCACTCTCCTTAGATGTGTAGATGCTCATGAAGCTCGAATAATCATGACTGAAGTCCATGAAGGAATTTGTGGAACTCATGCCAATGGACACATGATGGCACGCAAAATCCTAAGGAGTGGTTATTCCTGGTCCACCATGGAGAATGATATAATCATGTTCGGAAATGCCACAAATGCCAAATATATGCAGATCGAATCAATGCTCCTCCAGTTCCATTACACAACATGGTATCTCCCTGGCCTTTCTCGATGTGGGGCATGGATGTGATCGGCTCAATTAATCCCAAAGCATCCAATGGTCATCGCTTCATTTTGGTGGCAATAGACTATTTCACTAAGTGGGTGGAAGCTGCTTCATATGCGGCATCACACAGAAGGTGTTTCTTAGATTCATCAAGAAGGACATTATCTCCAGATATGGAATTCAGAAAGAATCATCACAGACAATGCTCCTAATCTCAATGGTGCCGAAGTTCAGAAATTTTCAAGACTTTCAAAATCAAGCACCACAACTCACTCCTTCCAGACCTAGATGAATGGCGCGTTGAGGCTGCAAATAAGAACATCAAGAAAATCATCGCCAAAATGGTGGTAAATTACAAAGATTGGCATGAGATGCTGCCGTATGCTTTACATGCATATCGTACCAGTATACGATCGAGCAGGGATGACTCCCTTCTCACTGGTATATGGAACGAAGCTGTATCCCATAGAAGTGGAAATCCCGTCATTAAGGGTTCTAATGGAGGTAACTAGAGGAATCAAATGGGTGAAGACTCGATGTGAACAGTTGAACATGATAGAAGAAAGAAGATTGGCAGCTATTTGTCATGGCCAATTGTACCAAAGTAGGATGGCCAAAGCTTTTAACAAGAAAGTTCGTCCTAGAGATTTTTATCGGGAGATTTGGTTCTGAAGAAAATTCTCCCGAACCAGGAGGACGCACGGGGAAAATGGGCTCCGAGTTATGAGGGTCCTTACATTGTCAAACAAGCACTCTGGTGGGCATTGATTTTGCAAAACATGGATGGACAAGAATTGCCTAAACCAATCAACATTGATGCAGTCAAAAGGTTTTATGCTTGAAAAAGATGCTAAAAAAAAAAAGAGAAAAAACCGTTAGGTTGAAAACTCAAAAGAGCGGCCTAAGCAAAAATTAGGGCAAAACAAAAAAAGAGAGCTCGTTAGAAAAACTCGAAAGAGCGGCCTAAGCAAAAGTTAGAGCAAAGCATCATCTCAAGCAATCTACACTGGGGCAATTTTGGTGATAAGTTCATCCTCGAGCAAAGCGGGCTGGGCTGAAGCTGGGGGCAGTCTTAGAGAATTAAGAAAGGAAAGATTGAAGGCTCAACAACGGAAGCAATGGTTATAGCATCCAATTTGCTGTGAGAAATCAATTGAATGAGTCACAAAGAACTCAAACTGGGGCAAAATTTTCATGTCTTTCACAATCCTATCTTTCATTTTTGTGGTTGTTTCTTTCCAAATATTTTGTCATCCAATACACCAAGCAATAAATATGTCCATTCAGTTAATTCTTCCACTTTCTCTTTGAATGCATGTTTATTTACGATGTCTCAATAGGATATATTTAAGTTTAAATTATACAACCTAACAATGTTTATAGCAATACATCAATGACTAGCATCACACCAAGAGAATTCAGAAGCTTTAATTAAGCTTGCAGGAAAGCAATCATCATCCTTTAAAGGGGAAAAGAGAAAAGAAGAAAGAATGGAAAGAAGTGGGTAAAGTTACAAAGAGAAGAAAACTTTATTGTGCCAGAAAGTCAGCTCAAGAATTACGAGTTTGATCGGTTAAAGTCTTCCTCGAGGCTTGCTTGATTTGGATAAGTTAGTTCTTCAAGAATGTGTTGAAATAAAGCTGCAAGTGAGTGATAAATTTGTGACTTTTGCATATAACAAAAAACAAAAGAAAGAGCAGTGCAAATCATTGTTTTCAAGTGCAATTTACTTTAAAGGCCTAAGATTGCCACCAATTATTTTCAGTGGCCTCAGATTGCCACCAATTATTTTTCAGTCGGCCTCAGATTGCCAATTTATTTTTCATGTCGGCCTAGATTGCCAAATTTATTTTCCATCGGCCTCAATTGCCACTATTTACTTTTAGTCGGCCTAGATTGCCAAATTTACATTTCAGTCGGCCTCGATTGCCACTTTACTTTTCATGTCGGCCTCAGATTGCCAATTTACATTTCAGTCGGCCTCAGATTGCCACTTTATTTTTCCTGTCGGCCTAAGATTGCCAATTTACTTTTCAGTCGGCCTAAGATTGCCAAATTTATTTTCAGTCGGCCTCAGATTGCCAAATTTACTTTTCAGTTGGCCTCAGATTCCACTTTACTTTTTCATCGGCCTAGATTGCCACTTTATTTTTCAGTCGACCTAGATTGCCAAATTTACTTTCCAGTCGGCCTCAGATTGCCACCAATTTATTTTTCAGTCGGCCTCAGATTGCCACTTTACTTTTCCTGTCGGCCTCAGATTGCCATTTATTTTTATTCGCCTAAATTGCAACCATTTACTTTTTCAGTTGCCCCAGATTGCCATTTACATTTCATGTCGGCCTCAGATTGCCATCTTTTAATTTCCTGTTGTTTGTGACCAGGTCTGGTTGGTCACAATGCTTTTTAAATTCCTACGTCTTGTTAGCTTGTGAATTCCTGTTAGTCCCCATCAACCTTTGAATTTCCTATCAAGTGTTGGTTTTTACATTTCTTATCATTTGTGAATTTGTGTCAAATTAGTTAGTGTCTTTTCTTTGCATGATTCATACATAGGTGATTTTGAATTGCATAGTTTGCATATGATTTTCTTGAATGTTTAACTTTTTCAAAGTTAGAATTCAATCTTTTTTGCATTTGCATTTCATGCATTCCAAAACAAAATCAATGTTCATGTCTTTACTCATTCCTTATGAAGACAATATGTAAAACTTAGGTTTTTCATATTCTATCATAAGAAATGAATAAAGAGGGGCAAGTGAACACCCATTTGTTGGGCTTTAAAATTAAAAACCAAAAATTTTGCAATTTTCCTTTATTTATTTATTTATCTTCTTTTAAAAAAAAAATGAAAATGAAAAAGGACAAGGAGTCACGGACTCCATTCAACATAATTCCCTGACAAAAAATGGCCACGTGAAGCGCAGGACCAAGGAGAAATAAGAAAAAATTAAAAAAGGGTGGTGACAACATGATGGCTGTCTCACTTCATGCAACGTTAATTTCTCTTTCGGTAATCTTGGAAGCCGCATGCGAGCCAAGCAACAAAAGGAAGGAATCAGAAGAAAATAAAAGAGCAGAAACAAAATCATATATACAATACTTCAACCAAGTAGACAAAGGACTATTGATCAAAAAATTCCAAAAGAGAGTAGCACCAGAAAGTAATCATCAAGTCAAGAAAAATTTCGTTAAACATCAGAGAGAGAACAAGGTAGATCAAGCATTAACAGACAGCATCATGATCATCAAATTTTATTTTATTTTTATTTTTTTTTTAAAAAAAAAGGAAAAGGGGAGAGGCGGGGGCTCTCCTCCCCTCCCCACCGCAATGTCACCATAGTCATCTCGCAACCACCTTCCATCACTCTTGAACCATCGCGGCCTCACCTCGAATCATCACCGCGGGCTAACACCGCGAGGTCCATGACACCGCATCGGATCCGCCGGTAACCCGGTTCCTCTCAAGAACTGTGACTTGCGCATCCAAGCCTAGCACCATCCCTCTCCCTGGCAAGCGGAGCCAACATCTCCCACTTCGTCTCCATCGCACGGGTACTCACGTGCGTTACTCCCACGGCAACCCCTCACTGCGGCGTTTCCCTCTCTCTCCACGCGCTAGATCGGCTCACGCCACTATGAGGATGGCTCCACTCAGTCCACGATCTCTGTCACCATCGGCCTTCCCCTCGCGGCGTGCACCGATCTCTTCGCGGTCCTCCTGTGGCGGATCGGCCTCGGCATGGCGGGATTGTGTTCCTTGGGCCCGCGCACGCAGCGGGTCCTTCCCCGCGCGCGACTCGCGGCCTCTCCTGGCGCGGCCGCCAGCTCCCGGTGCGCAACGGCCTCGCTGGCGCATGGCTGCGCTGAGCGCCCGGCACCGTCGCCCAGGCCAGCGTGCGAGCCTCACCTCAGCGCTCGGCGCGCGCACCCACGCGCAACGCCACAAGATCCTCTTCTTCGCGGTCTGTCATATGCCAAGCCGCCAGCACAGCGGTTCCTCACCTCTCATCCGCACCGCGATCTCCCACTGGTTTCGGTTTCTTCCTCCTTCCATGGCGGAACCATCCCCTAGCTCCCTCCCTCTGCCCTCTCTCTCCTTCCCACCCTTGGATTCTTTCACTTCTCTCTAATTCACTCTCTCTCTCTCTCACTTCTCTCTCT
This sequence comes from Dalbergia oliveri, assembly GCA_030441495.1. Taxonomy (NCBI): domain Eukaryota; kingdom Viridiplantae; phylum Streptophyta; class Magnoliopsida; order Fabales; family Fabaceae; genus Dalbergia; species Dalbergia oliveri. The sequence continues at coordinate 10,483,923 of JAMLFY010000005.1, read as the reverse complement.
CAGATGTCTTCCTCCTCTCTGTGTACTTCTTTTTTATTTTTCCTTTCTTGTGTGTTATGTTAAGTGTACGTGTGTGTAGGTGAAAGTGAGAGAGAGTATTGTGTGAGCGTGTGTGTCTGTGATAAGTGATAGTGTGCGTGAGTCTTTGTGAATGGAGTGGATAATTTAGTGAGTGTTAAAGTATGATTAGGTTGGTAAAGTTAAGTAAATAAAACTAAATTTGTAAATATAGTTAAAGTGAAAATAGGGTAAAATAGATAATGAAATTTTGGGTATAAGCTTCGTTTTAGCTTTAATTACATTTTAAATTAATATTACTTTGCTGAAATAAATTTTTTAGTTCTTGTTTAAATTTGGATTTAATTGTTTGGTATAGTGTTTGTTTTATTTTCAACTTTTAGACTTGCTTATTTTAAAATTGATTCAATTTAAGTTTAAAATAAAGAATTCATTTCGCTTTCGATCATGGGTATTTGAGTTTTTTTTTAGAGGGAAATATATTTAGTTTATAAATTGATGAATCACCTTTGTTTAATAAATAAATAGGATTAACTGACGGTTTTAATTCCATGTTCTAGAATATTTTAGCTGACAGCTTGATATTCAAAATTTTTTAATAAATAAAACTAACCAACATACAAATATTTTCAACAGAACTACGTGACTTTGAATTCCCCATTGCACAGAGGATACGTGAGGGCGATTCAATCCCTGTCAAGTCAAAATTAAATTTTCATAATTTGTCTTATTTGTAAATTTTTTTTTTATGAGATATTTTATTTAATTTAAATAATCATTTCTTTAGAAATATTTTATTTCAAATAAAAGTTAATTTAGTCGGACGGCTAACTGAATATTCTGGACATCTGAGTTGTGAAGGCTTGATGTTCCAAATTTTCTTTAAAAGCATGTTCTCTTTTATATTTTATTTTATTTTTGTAAAAATATCAAAATAAATTTTTATCTTATTTGTAAATATTTATAATTCATAGAGATTTTCATTTTCATTTAAATTTGTTACTTATTTGTGAAATATTGTATTTTGAATAAAAAATGTTAATTTAACCGTGAGGTTTGACACAGTATTTTGAACACCTGATTGTGACGCTTGGTGTTCCTCAATTTTTAAATTTTGTTGTAAATAAAATATAAAAATGAATATTTTGAAAGGTTATTAATAATTTGCACAAATCAATTAAGGTACCGTTAAGGACGGGTGTACTGGGTGCGTAGGATTAATCCTACCCTTCCCTATGCATAACCGACTCCAAAGCTAAAGTTGGTTTAGAGCAAATTTTTAATAAAACGGGTTTTTCCATGTTTTCCCAATTTAAATAAACTTGGTGGCGACTCCAATTTTAACAAAATAATTTTTCGCGTCCGTCGCGATCAGGTTGACACTACTCATCTATCTATTTTTTTAGGTAAAATTGCAAACAGAGTGGAAATTGCAGCTAAAAGGCTTGCAACCTCATCCATAAAAGGGATATATAGATGAAGTGGTGGAAAGTTCTAAGCTTCAGCATCATAATCTTATTCCTCTTCCTGACTAATGTGTTATGGTAGTAGATGATAAGATGTTGAATCTGGGAGTACATGTCAAACAAAAGTTTAGATGCATCCATATAGATTGGCATACTATGTTAATAGATACTTATGTTTGTATTTCACAGACATTATACATTGAATAGATATTGTGCTCTATGCTTTATGATGTTACTCTCAATATTTTTTCCTTTGTATTTATTTGTTTTTGTTTTTTCACTGATCTTGTCGATAAGACAATCTGATATTGGTAGAAAAGATTAAACATAATGGGAGGCAAACAACACCTTGTGCTGTTTTCACTCTGATATATATACTACTATAAAAAGCCATTTTAGATTAATAGTTATTCATATTGATCTAAAGGCAGACAACAACTTGCTAGATTGGGAGATGACATCAAAAATATCAAACTTTGTGATGACTAGAATTTCTGGAGGCACTGAAGATGAGGCAAATACAAAAAGGGGTTGTTGGAACATATAGTAAGTACAATTTTAGTCTTATTTTAATTTTTGAGATCATGACAGATTAATGGACACCTCTGATATGAAATGCTTAAATGCAACAGTTATATCTCCATGGTATGCAATGGAAGGATCGGAGAGATTTGAGGCCTTCAACTTTGGAGTTATGCTACTTGAGATTGAGTGGAAGAAGAAACACTAGTCTTTATGATGATTTGGAATCTCTGGCCCTTTATTCTCCAGAGCCTTTTTTGACAGTGGGTATTAGAAATTGTTGGCTTAGGTTGCTTTTTGTTGTCTATTTGTGGCTGAACCTGTTCTTGTATCATGCATTGGTTCCAGCTAGCTTTGATATGTGGGACATTGTTTCTGCTTGAGTATGCAAATTTATTAACATGATTTTGAAACAGAGATTGATTGTCTTAAACAATCCTGCCACAGGTTTAATAAAGAATTTGTGAAGCTCCAGGTTGATAAAACTAGGTAAGTCTGTAGGCGCCTTTGTATCAAATATTTGCTGTGTGATTTCGTCTTTTGGGATTCTCTGAATAATTTGTTGATGGAATGTTTTTCGCTGAATAATTATTGTTCTAAATTGTTTCTGTAATGGCACAGAGGTAAGTTTCCTTTCAATTGTGACCCCTTTTTCGGTCCATATGGTACTTACTGCATAACAACCTTCAACAACCTGCCCCCCATCATCCCCAGAATAAGGAAAAAGAACTGTTTGCTTTGTTCATCCAATCAATGCCTGTAGTGATACTTTTTATTTTTGGTACACAATACCTGGCCATTTAAACTAACATTATAAGAGATTAATAATTAAACTGGTTGAATAATACCACAAGGAACAGAGAGGCATGTGTACACTTGTTGATTACGCTATGTGATGTCTACTCAATAGTACAGAGTACTCATTGCATATCATTAAATTTTTAATAATCTTTGAAACTATTGTTTATGGTTTTTGTTATACTGGCCGCATATGTTGATACTAGGATGGGTAATAATCTCCCTTGGTAATTTACCAATATTCTTTTTTAGAGAAAATTGCATTTGAGTTGGCAATAGTAATTTGCCTGGCTAGTTTAATGATTTTTTGCAGGTCGGACCTTTGAGATGTTAGCCTGGTGGCTTATGTCTTTCAAGGTCTATTGGTGATATGGATATTGGTGAATTTATTGTCTCAGTACCCTATGTAAAGCAAGTCAAGGTTGGTCACTACTCTCTACTTTATTTTGCTCTTTGAGCATTGTTTGACTTACGTTGATTAGTTAGGTGCTTTTAAGTTTCACTTGCATCCCCTCTGTTCATAAAATTACTTGAGATTATATAATTCTTAATCTTCTTCTATCTAATTTTATACTAACTTTTATCCTCATTTACATGCACGAGTACTTTCTTCTAAGCATGATTTTCTACTTGTTCTTGTTTCAATCATAAAATCCCGCTTTCCCTAGGGGTTCAATCATAATTTCCATCTCTTTCTGTTCATTTAGCTGTCCACAGCTGGAGGCAGGTTTGTTATATGCTGTGACGAGTTTGGATGCTTTACCTGCAGAAGTAGTCCTTCATTGTTGTCATGGCATGTCACCAAATTCTACAGCATCACATATTGCTAAAGTGAGATTGATGTACATTCTTTTGAATCATTGTGAATTATTTGAAGGGGTCATGTTTTCATGTTGCATGCTGGTAATCCCGGCTTTCGCACAATAAAAGATACCTTGTTTGCATTAGTTTTTCCTGATAACGTTGTCATTTTGAGGTATGAATTATGTATTTCTACTAATTAGTCACCTGTCTCTTTCTATCTTCAGGAAGTTGTTGAAGCAAAGGGACCTACAGATGATACAACTTGCATCGTTGTTGATATATTACCTCAGGAGAAGCCACCTGCTCCTATACCACAAAAGAGGAAGAAAGGATGATATAGTCCATGTTTCGTAAAAAGTCATCTGAGTCGTCTTCTTGTAATGACAAAGAGTACTTGGAACCAGATGTGGTAGGAATTGTACGAGGAACATCTGCTATACTTTCAGAGAGGTTTGGTTTTGTAATAACCATTGTCCAAGTTAGCAACTTTCCTCTCTAATTTCCTGTCTTGACATGAGGGCATGTTTTGTCTGAAATGCAGGTTAGAGACAAAATATCCGCCCTGCAACATGTTCATGTTGTTTACGTGTGCAGTGTCTCAGTAAGATAAAACCGGGAGGGGGTATTTCAATACATGAGGGTGAGCCCAACCTTGGAAGATTGCATCCTTGGGATGAAACCCTTCTTTGCCTAAGTTGCCAAGAGAAGAAAGAAGCCATGGAAGGGAAAAGAACATCAGGTGTTTTGATGAGTCATTCATTTTCTATCCATCTTCTTGGAGCTATATTTGTCCATTATTTAATCCAATCCTTTGATCTTTCATTTACAGATAGACTTAGCAATGGAAGTGATGCATGAACTCTCATGTATATTTGCTTTTTGCGAGTGATAAAAATTGTTGATATAACCAGAACGACGAGCTTCCAGGCAAGAGTGATTCCCTTTCTCAAATCACAGGGGATTCGTGTAATGTGGATCCATTCAACAAGAAAATCCATAAGAAAACAATAGCATTTTGCTAAATGATTTCTGATTTGGAAGTGTGGAATAGCAAACACCCATGAGTTGTGACAGGCTTTATTAGAAGCGGGTGTGCACGATTGGACAGAGGAAATTCATTCTTTTTTATATTTTTCTTTTTTTTCTAGGATCCATTCATTTGTATATGGATTCTTTGGAATCACTAAATAGACCTTAAATGAAAGTGGTCTTTGTTATTGTAATGTGGTAAAGGGAGTTTAAGAATCCATAGATCAATTCCACTCTAGAATAGGCCAGTGTTAAGCCTTTTGAATGAATTATTCTTGCAGCATTCGATTTTTCATAATTTCTTTTACCAAACGAACAATAGGCCTATGGTAATGTAATTTGTTACAGTTTCCCCCTTCCCTTCCCAAAAAGAAAGGAACATGTTACTTCCCCTCCAAGTTTTGTCCCTGTTTTTTTTTTTATTTTCGTGTGTAAGATGCATGAGCAAGAACAACAAATCTCATTATTTCTACTAGGTTGCCTACATTTCAAATTCTTGCAACCTTGCAGTTTACAATTATCTGTTTTTTTTTAAAATAAGAAGTCTACAGTTACAACTTTAATGGATGTTATTATTATGTCATAGGTCAAGACACTTCACACTTTGGTCGTAGCCGTATTGTCTTTTTTTTCTTCTTATTTTTAGGACTACCTTTTTTGAGGGGATCACAATTCAAGACCCAAAAAGTTCACATGGAGAAAGAGGAATCCCACCTCCTATCTCTGTTTGATATTCAGTTGGGATAGAATACATGAGAATTGTAAATTTCTAATTACATGGTCTCTTCCACTTCCAATGTAATTGAAAGTAAAACATCAAATGATAACTTTTGTTTGGTTCTAATAACCAAAATAAAATCATTCCCTGAACATACAAGACTTAATTAAGGAGAGATGCTTGAGCAATGGACAGTAATTACCAATACAGGTAATGTCTGATTCTATGTAACGCTATAGAATACTATTTGAATATGGCTTCGGATTTTAGCCCTGCTGATTCCAGTAGATAGCAGTTTAACATCCATCAAGAATTAATGACATGATGACACCGAGGCCAAGTTGTGTTCCGCTTTTTTGGCGCATCAATTAATTGATGTGAAGTAATAAATCCAGTCTATCTGAAAAAAACATGAATCTTGTCACAAATCATGAGTTAATTAACGTGTCTTAAAAAGTAAACTGACATCTGAAGATGTTAAACTATAAATTTTAAAACCGTTGAACCTATGTGTCTATTACACAAACCATGCTTAGTCAGAGACTTTGTCATTTGTAAATTGTAATGGCGTGTTATGAAATAATCATAATCCCCCACTAGTATGTGGAAGCTCATAACTTTTGAAGATAAATGAGACAGATTTTTCTTACAGTAAATCAAGCGAAACTAATCTAAACTGACACTTATTGCCAATTATTGTTTTCCAAGCAAAGAACAAACCGTGATCAAACAGTAACATGGGAGAAAACTGGGGTGAAGAGTTTTATTCTTATAATAAGGTGATTTAACTCTAATAAGTCTTATCCCAATTGTATAATATTTCTAACAAACGTTCTTCCTTAACAACCTCTGATATGAAATATTCAAATGCACAGCTTATATGTTAACAAATTACACAATGCAAGGATCAGAAAAATTCAGCTTTTGAAGTTCTTTTTCCCTTAAGTCTACAAGTGTATTGCCCAAATTAGCAATGATACCGAGCTAATAATATAATGGCAGGTCTCATCCATGCCAAGTATATACATTAAAGCAGAAATAGAGAGCTCAGTTTGGAGTCTTTTGTAACACAAATATTTGAGAATCAATATGCAAATGAATATCTTTTAGCCTCGAAAGACAAGCCAGTGTTCAATATTTTTTTTCCCCGTGTCAATCAAAGACGTAGCTGCTTCTTTTGTATTCCCACAAATATCCCTTCTCTTTATATTTTTGTGCAGCCCGTGAAATTCCCAAGTTTTATTGTTGTGCAAATTATTTTTGTGCAAGCAAGAGGAAAAGGAACCCCGCAACGTCATTTATCTCAGTTTGATATTTCTTTGGATAGAAACATAATACATGAGAATTGTATATTTGTAATTACATGGTCTCTTCTACTTCTAATGTAATTATAAGCAAACCATGGAAAGATGACTTCTGTTTCGATCTAATAGCCAAAATCAATTCATTGTATGAGCACAGAAGACTTAATGAAGGAAGATACTATCGAACAATGGACTGTAATTATCAATACAACTATTGTTAGATTCTGACAGTGTAAAAGGTGGTAGAATAATGTTTGAATATGACATAAGTTTAGTCGTGTTGATTCCACTAGAGAGTAGCTCAATATCCATCAATAGTTAAGGGGACCAAAGCCAATTAGCTGTATTCTTTTTTTTTTTGTGCAGCAATTAACTGATTTAAAGTAATTAGCCAAGTCTGTTTGAAAAAATTTGTCCCGTCACAAATCATGAGTTAATTAGCATGTCTTACACAGTAAATTGTAACATTGAACACATTAAACTATCACATGTTAATACAGTTGAACCTATGTGACTATATTACAAAAACTAGGCTTAATAAGAAACTTCGTCTTTTGTAAATTGTAATTGTTGAAATCCATGATATCAAGTAATGGTATTTTATAAAATAATCATAATCCCCACTAGCAAGTGGAAGCTCATAACTTTTAATTTGAAGATAAATAAGACAGTTTTCTTATAGAAAATAAGCAAAGCTAAGCTAAACTGTCACTTGTTGCCAATTATTGTTTTCCAAGCAAAGAAGAAAACCTTGATCAAACAGTGACATGGAAGAAACCTGACTTGAATAGAGATCAATAAATTTTAGTTACTGATAGTTTAAACAAAAAATAAAACATGAATATTGAAAGGGAGATTGTAAGATGTGAAGAAATCATTTCTCAATCTGAAGCTTTGTTTTGACTTGCTATCAATCCTATCACTAGCCATAGAGATCTTAAGCCAGACAACATCTTGTTGTTGGATGGTGAGATGACTCCTATATATGAAGTCTACAAGTGTATCATTGCCCAAATTAGCAATGGTACCGGCCAAAAAAAAAAATGGCAGGTGTAACATCTCAATTTTTCCTCTCAAGTTAAACACTCATAAAAAATGAGTAGGTAGAAGTATTTATGTGAAAACGGCCATTTTCTGAGAAAAAAATAATTTTTTTGCTGAAGGGAAAAATAGGAAAAATGATGAATAAATATACTAATGAAAATAAAATAAATCCTCATGAGAAATATTTAATACCATCAATTTGATAATTTTATAAACATCATTTCTTTCGATTTTTTGCTAATCCGGCAATTTTTCGCAAAGGGGCAAAAAAGGTGTTTTTGTCTTTTCATACCGACAGACCTAGCCAACTCCCTATCAGTTCAAAATAAGAAAAATGCAGATCCATTGGGAGCTATCAAGCTACCCCCTATGCATGGAAAAAAAGGGGGAATAAGGTTTTGTTTTTTCAAGTCTAGGAATTAGTCGTTAGGTGCATTTTCAAAAAGTTTTTGTTTGAGCCATTTAGATGCTTTGAAAAGGAGAAGAAAATCCCACTCTTTCTTCCCATTCCGATCACAGCCCTCTGCCTTCCCACACACTCATATTTTTGCTTCTCTCATTCACAAAACACTCACAAGAAGAACTCTTAAGTGATGATTCAAGAGGATTCAAGAAAAGGAGTTGCAAGAGGCTTCTCTGTTTGTATCAACGCAACATCCCCACTTGGTCTTCTCTTTGAATCTTCATTTAAGGTGGGGAATTATCTCCGTGCTTGTTGGTTTATGTTGGTAATAAACTTGTCTTAGCCCATCCATGGCTATGAATGGCTTATTGGTCCCGAAACCATGCCTAGAACATTATAGCCCTTCCATGGCTGAGTGCCTTGCATGGTGAGGATTGACAAGGATTGTTATTTGGGTTTTGGTGGTCTTTATCAATTCTATGAATGGTTATTCTTGTGTGTTAATGAAGTTTTTAGAAGAGAAAATGTGTAAAAGACTATATCCAAACAAAATCTTGAAACTTATATAAATCTCTAATCTTTGGAATGATTAGTGAATCAGAACAGTTCTCAATGAAAAATTTGTTTTTCAGCCCCTAAACCTCCAATTGAGCCCATTCCAATTTATATGAAAGCTAAGACATAAAGCCATGTCCTTGTTTTGGTTTGGTAATTTTATATCTTTTGGAAAATTCACGAAAAATATTAGAAGTGGCCCCATATGCTGTTATTCTAAATCTGGACAGCATACAATGAAAATTGTAAAATCCGAGTTATATAACTTGGATTCAAGTGAAATCAATTAAATGAAATCTAGCACGTAGGGATATTATTCTATGTGATGTCTACTTAATAGTGCAGAGTTCTCATTGCATATCATTAAATTTTTAATAATCTTTTGAGGAAACTATTGTTTATGTTTTTTGTTATACTGGCCGCATATGGTGATACTAAGATGGGTAATAATCTCCCTTGGTAATTTACCAATATTCTTTTTAGAAAATTTGCATTTGAGTTGGCAATAGTAATTTGCCTGGCTAGTTTAATGATTTTTTGCAGGTCGGACCTTTGAGATGTTAGCCTGGTGGCTTTTGTCTTTCAAGGTCTATTGGTAATATGGATATTGGTGAATTTATTGTCTCAGTACCCTATGTAAAGCAAGTCAAGGTTGGTCACTACTCTCTACTTTATTTTGCACTTTGAGCATTGTTTGACTTAAGTTGATTAGTTAGGTGCTTTTAAGTTTCACTTGCATCCCCTCTGTTCATAAAATTACTGAGATTATATAATTCTTAATCTTCTTCTATCTAATTTTATACTAACTTTTATCCTCATTTACATGCACGAGTACTTTCTTCTAAGCATGATTTTCTACTTGTTCTTGTTTCAATCATAAAATCCCCCTTTCCCTAGGGGTTCAATCATAATTTCCATCTCTTTCTGTTCATTTAGCTGTCCACAGCTGGAGGCAGGTTTGTTATATGCTGTGACCGAGTTTGGGATGCTTTACCTGCAGAAGTAGTCCTTCATTGTTGTCATGGCATGTCACCAAATTCTACAGCATCACATATTGCTAAAGTGAGATTGATGTACATTCTTTGAATCATTGTGAATTATTTGAAGGGGTCATGTTTTCATGTTGCATGCTGGTAATCCCGACTTTCGCACAATAAAAGATACCTTGTTTGCATTAGTTTTTCCTGATAACGTTGTCATTTTGGTATGAATTATGTATTTCTACTAATTAGTCACCTGTCTCTTTCTATCTTCAGGAAGCTGTTGAAGCAAAGGGACCTACAGATGATACAAATTGCATTGTTGTTGATATATTACCTCAGGAGAAGCCACCTGCTCCTATACCACAACCGAAGAAGAAAGGAATAATATAGTCCATGTTTCGTAAAAAGTCATCTGAGTCGTCTTCTTGTAATGACAAAGAGTACTTGGAACCAGATGTGGTAGGAATTGTACGAGGAACATCTGCTATGCTTTCAGAGAGGTTTGGTTTTGTAATAACCATTGTCCAAGTTAGCAACTTTCCTCTCTAATTTCCTGTCGTGACATGAGGGCATGTTTTGTCTGAAATGCAGTTAGAGACAAAATATCCGCCCTGCAACATGTTCAAGTTGTTTACGTGTGCTGTGTCTCAGTAGAGATAAAACCGGGAGGGGGTATTTCAATACATGAGGTGAGCCCAACCTTGGAAGATTGCATCCTTGGGATGGACCCTTTCTTTGCCTAAGTTGCCAAGAAGAAGAAGCCATGGAAGGGAAAAGAACATCAGGTGTTTTGATGAGTCATTCATTTTCTATCCATCTTCTTGGAGCTATATTGTCCATTTGTTAATCCAATCCTTTGATCTTTCATTTACAGATAGACTTAGCAATGGAAGTTATGCATGAACTCTCATTCATTTACAGTATATTTGCTTTTTGCGAGTGATAAAAATTGTCGTTATAACCAGAACGACAAGCTTCCAGCAACAGTGACTCCCTTTCTCAAATCACAGGGGCTTCGTGTAATGTTGATCCAAATTGGAATTCAAACAAGAAAATCCAAGAAAACAATAGCATTTTGTTAAATGATTTCTGATCTGGAAGTGTGTAATAGCAACCACCCATGAGTTGTGAAAGGCTTCATTAGAAGCGGGTGTGCACGAAATTCATTCTTTTTATATTTTTCCTTTTTCCAGGATCCATTCATTTGTATATGGATTCTTTGAAATCACTAAATAGACCTTAAATGAAAGTGGTCTTTGTTATTGTAATGTGGTAGAGGGATTTAAGAATCCATAGATCAATTCCACTCTAAATAGGCCGGTGTTAAGCCTTTTGAATGAATTATTCTTGTAGCATTCGATTTTTCATAATTTCTTTTACCAAACGAACAATAGGCCTATGGTAATGTAATTTGTTACAGTTTCCCCCTTCCCCTTCCCATGTTACTTCCCCAAGTTTTGTCCCTGTTTTTTCTTTTCGTGTGTAAGATGCATGAGCAAGAACAACAAATCTCGGATTATTTCTACTAGGTTGCCTACATTTCAAATTCTTGCAACCTTGCACTTTAGATTATCTGTTTTTTTAAAAATAAGAAGTCTACAGTTACAACTTTAATGGATGTTATTATTATGTCAAAGGTCAAGACACTTCACACTATGGTTGTAGCCGTATTGTCTTTTTCTTTCTTCTTATTTTTAGGACTACCTTTATCACAATTCAAGGCCCAAAAAGTTCACATGAAAGAGGGATCCACCTCCTATCTCTGTTTGATATTCAGTTAAATAGAATACATGAGAATTGTAAATTTCTAATTACATGGTCTCTTCCACTTCCAATGTAATTGAAAGTAAAACATCAAATGATAACTTCTTGTTTGGTTCTAATAACCAAAATAAAATCATTCCCTGAACATACAAGACTTAATTAAGGAGAGATGCTAGAACAATGGACAGTAATTACCAATACAGGTAATGTCTGATTCTATGTCAACGCTAGTAGAATACTATTTGAATATGGCTTCGGATTTTAGCCCTGCTGATTCCAGTAGATAGCAGTTTAACATCCATCAAGAATTAATGACATGATGACACCGAGGCCAAGTTGTGTTCCGCTTTTTTGGCACATCAATTAATTGATGTGAAGTAATAAATCCAGTCTATCTGAAAAAAACATGAATCTTGTCACAAATCATGAGTTAATTAACGTGTCTTACAAAGTAAACTGACATCTGAAGATGTTAAACTATCAAATCTTGAAACTGTTGAACCTATATGTCTATTACAAAAACCATGCTTAGTCAGAGACTTTGTCATTTGTAAGTTGTAATGGCATGTTATGAAATAATCATTATCCCCCACTCCTATGTGGAAGCTCATAACTTTTAAAGATAAATGAGACAGATTTTTCTTACAGTAAATAAAGCAAAACTCATCTAAACCGACACTTGTTGCCAATTATTGTTTTCCAAGCAAAGAACAAACCGTGATCAAACAATAACATGGGAGAAAACTAGGGTGAAGAGTTTTATTCTTGTAATAAGGTAATTTAACTCGAATAAGTCTTATCCTAATTATATAATATTTCTAACAAACGTTCTTCCTTAGCAACCTCTGATATGAAATTTTCAAATGCACAGCTTATATGTTTACAAATTATTCAGAAAAATTCAGGTTTTGAAGTTCTTTTTCCTTAAGTCTACAAGTGTTGTCGCAGAAACCGGCGGCAGAAAAGGAAAATTTTTAAAATTAGAGTCGCCACCAGTTTATTTAATTGGAAAAACAGAAAAAACCATCTTTAAAGAAAAGGTCTTTGCAACAGGATTAGAGTTTGAAGTCGTTATGCATAGAGAAGGGTAGGGATTTAATCCTACGCACCCCTAATACACCCATCCTTAGACGGTACTTATTAATTGTGCAAATTATTAATAACCTTTCAAAATATTTATCTCATTATTTATTTACAAGAAATTTAAAAAAGATTTCTTAAAAAAAATTCTAAAACATCAAATCGTCACAATTCCGATGTTCAAAATATTGAGTCAACAAGGTCACGGCTAAATCAACATCCTTATTTGAAATAAAGTAAGAAATTTAAATTTAAACATATGAAAATAAACCTCTTATGAACTATAAATATTTATAAATAAGATAATTTATTTTATTACTTTCTATGAAAAGAACATAAAATAATAAAAGAAGATTTAAAGAAAATTTGAAACATCAAGTTGTCAAGCTAGATGTCTAGAATAACGAGTTAACAAGCCGTACAGGCTAAATTAACATTCTATTTGAAATAAAAAATTTTAACAAATAAATGACCAATTTAAATTGAATATAATAGAAAATTCTATGAATTATTTACAAACAAGATAAATGAAATATTCTTAATATCTTTTTTATAAAAGGGAAAAATAAATTTTCAGAGAAATTTTGGATCATTAAGCTGTCAAGGCTAAATGTTAGAAATATTAAGTTAAAAAGTCACGGCTAAATTAACATTTTATTTTAAAAAAAAACTTCTCAAATAATATAAAAATAACATAAACTATTTCATATGAAAAAAAAATTATTTACAAGTAAGACATAAATTATAAAAATTTAATTTTGAACTTGAGGGATTTGAACTGGCCACTACTCCTATTATCCCCAGGTGCAATGGGGAACTCAAAATTACGTAGTTCTTTAAATATAATTGTGGATTGATTAATTTTATTACTTAAAAAGAAATTCTAGAATATAAAACTGTTACGGTTAAATCCTCAAATATATAATTAACAAGTCGTGGCTTAAATTAATTAAAAATCTAAATTTTAATTATTTATTTATCATATAAAAAAATCCTAAAATCTAAACAAAATAAAAGCCCAACACCTCTAAAAAAAATGAAAAGAAACAAAAAGGTCTAATCCAACAAAAATAAAAAAGAACTTAAAAAAAAAAAAAAAAAATCAGAACTTGGCCAAATAAGGAGATGTTCTCAAGGGAACTTGGTTGGGGGGTTCTATTTTGTAGTGAAGACAAAGAGACTTTTGTTTCCAGCACATACACACTTTCTCACACAAACTCATCCATCTCACATATACCAACACACACAGGGGAGAGGGAGATAAAAGCAAGAGAGAAAGAGATGGGAGGCGGTGAGAGAGAGAGATCGGGAAGGCCGCAGCGGCGGCTGCTCGAGCCTCGCAACGGTGGGCGGCTATGGCGGTGAGCACGGGGAAAGGGAGTGGAGGTTGCGGCTAAGTCCGGGGCCAAGGCGCGAGGCGCGCGCGCGGCCAGGCCCGCTGCGAACTCGCGTGGAGGTTGTGAGAATGTGCGGGCGCGGGGGTTGCGGGAGTGGGGGAAGGATCGGGTATGCGAGAGGGGAGGAAGCCCAGTGTGCATGCGCACAAGGTGGAGGAGGTCGTGGTGGTGAGGGGGCGGGATCTGAAGGGAGGTGGAGATGAGAAGGATGCTCCGGCGGATTGGGAGGGAGGGGAGGATGAAGGGGAGGTGGCGGTGGTTGCGCGTGAAACCGCGCCAGCCCCCTTCTTACCTCCTTATGTTAGTTTTATTTCTATAATGTTGCTGGATTTACCTTGTTCTTTCTTTTTGTTGCTTGGCTTAATTCCTTGGATCTTGCAGGTTCTATCCAATTTGGCCTTTGATGTATTTGTATATGTGTTTGAGATTTTCTTGGTTAATATAAATGCCTGATATATATTTTTTGATGGTTTAAAATTTCCTTTTGATTCCAGATATCTTTCTTTCAACTACTCTCAAAGGTTTTTAGAAAAAATTTCCGAGGTCCCCCCTAAAAATGATCTGAGAGTCTTCATTTATCCTCCTGCATACAATGAATTTTGTTTTGTCCTCCTTCCTCTGATTGCTGATTTCATGGGATTTTATTTTGAATTCCTTGATTCTTCAATCCTTCCTGTGTTATTTGGTGCATGCAATTCCTGACTTATTCTTGTTCGTGCATGTTTTTACTTCGATGCACGTTATCTACAACTTTGTTAGGCGCTTGTACGCTTAGACGTCTATCTTGATTGTCTTGCTTGACCGTTTTCTCTTCTGTCTTTTCTTTCAATCAACATGGTAAAATGAATTAAAAATAAATGAAACGGCTGAAAATCCTTTTTTTTTTTTAGCTCAAAATGAAACACAATGGCCCTTTATTTTTAAAAAAAAAAATCTTTTTACCTAAAAAAGAAAATAAATGAAAGGGACTTACTGAAAATAGAAGCTGAAAATTTTCTTTCACAACAACAAACAAAAGACAAATGGGCCTTTTTGGGCTTAACAAAAATGACAACAAAAAAAATGAAATGAACTAAAAATTCTTAGAAGGAATGACTGAAATTTTTGTTTTTGGGTTGGACAAAATAATGTTCAAGGTTGTCCCTCTTTATTTATTTCTTATAAGAGATATGAAAAACATAAATTTTATGTATTTCTTTGTAAGGAATAAGTAAAGACATGAACATTGATTTTGTTCGATAATGCATGAAATGCAAATAGGAAAGATTGAATTCTAATTTTGAAAAAAGTCTAAACAAGAAAATCACATGCAAATTGTACAATTAGAAATCACCTATGTGTGAAACATGCAAAAGAAAGAAACTGACTAATTTGACACAAATTTACAAATAACAAGAAATGTCAAAATAAACGGAAATTCAAGAAGCGACAAGGGCTAACATGAATTTACAAGCCGACGGGTCGCTGAAAATCAAAAGATTTTGCGACCACTGGATACGGGTCCAAGTGCAGGAAATGAAAAATCTTGCGAGAACTGGAACGGGTCCACAAGTGAGGGAATGAAAGCTTGCGACCAACTGGATACGGGTCCACAAGCAGCGGAAATGAAAAACCTTGCGACCAGCTGGATACGGGTCCAAGCGACAAGAAATTAAAAGCTACGGCGCTGACAAGATTAAGACTTGCGACCCTGGATACGGGGTCAGCAAGCAGGAAATAAAAGACTTGTGACCAACTGGATACGGGTCGACGGCAGGAAATTAAAAGCAGGGGCTCACAAGAAATTAAAAGACTTGCGACCAACTGGATACGGGTCACAAGCAGCAGGAAATTAAAGACTTGCGACCAGCTGGATACGGTCAGCAAGCAGGAAATAGAAATTGACCAACTGGATATGGGTCAACAGCGGCAGGAAATTAAAAGCCGGGCTCGCAGAAAAATGAAGACTTGCGACCAGCTGGATACGGGTTAGCAAGCGACGGGAATGAAGACTTGTGACCAACTAGATCCGGGTTGACGGGCAGGAAATTAAAAGCAGGGCAAGACAGAAGTAAAGACTTGGAACCAACTGGATACGGGTCAGCAGCAACAGGAAATTAAAGACTTGCGACCAACTGGGTGCGGGTGGGGGGGCAGGAAATTAAAAGCCAGGCGCTCGCAGGAATTGAAGACTTGCACCAACTGGATAAGGTAAGCGGGACAGGAAATTAAAAACCAACAGGGGCTAACAAAAAAAATGTAAATGCTGACAAGAAGAACAATGATTTGAACAATTCTTTTTCTTTTTTTGTTTTTTTTTTGAAAATTAGATTGACAATTCTAGAACGACTAGGAATTCCTGGAAAAGTGAAATGACAATTCTGAGGCCCACTAGAAATGTAAAAGCAATGGCAATTATGGGAATGTGAAAATTTAATTTTCTTTTCCATGCATTTTTCAAGTTAAGTGAATGCAGAATCAAACTTTTTTTTATTTTTTCAAAAACAAAAGTAAACCAAAAATTTCAAGCCAAAATGGAGATGCCAAGGATGTCTTTGTACAAAATATGAATGAATCCAGGATCATGACAGTATGAAATGGATAAAAAGAAATAGGCCAAGGACCTAAATGATTTGATAATCAAAAGAAAGAGATGATGAATATGTCACAAAAGTATCATTTTAACATTGAAAAACATTTGAACCATAAGCTTCTTGGAGAGGCTTTTCCACATGAATTCTTTTCAAGTTTGTTATTAACATTGCCTCGCAATATGGTTTCATTGCATTTCTTTTTCTTTTAAAAAACATTCTTGTGAAAGGAATCTCACCATAGTCAAGCAACTCTCGAGGAAAACTTCAACCGGTCAAACTCGTAGTCATCTATTGAACCTTCTGGCATAAATGAAACTTCTTCTTTTCTTCTGAAACTTTGCTCACTTCTTCCATTCTCTTCTTCTCCGCTTTTTCCTTTTCTTTTTTCTTTTTTTTTAGGATGATGATTCCTTTTCTACCAAGCTTAATTGAAGCTTTCGGATTCTCTTTGTGTGATGCTAGTCATTAATGCATCCTCAGAGGTTAAGATAAGTTTAAGCTTAAATTTATGCTTACTCAAGACATTAGAAATGAACATGCATTCAAGAGGAAAATGGAAAGATTAACTAAATTAGAATTTCTATTGCTTGGTGTATGACAACAATATCACAAATTGTTGGAAGAAGTAAATAGAGCAAAGTAAAAGATAGGATTTCAAACAATATAAAAATTTTGCCCCAAGTTTTGGTCCTTAGTGGCTTATTCAATTGATTTCTTATAGCAAATTGGATGCCATAGTCATGTCTCTGTTCTGAGCCTTCAATCTTCCCTTCTCTTGATCTCCAAAAATTGCCCCGGTTTCAGTCTTGATATACTTGGCTCACAAGACACATTCAACATCGAAAGTTGCCCAAGTGTAAATTGTTTGAGATGATGCTTCATTATTCTGCCCTAACTTTTGCCTAGGCCCCTTTGGGTTTTCATCCTAACGGGCTTTTTTCTTTCTTTTACTAACTTTTGCTTAGGCCGCTCTTTGAGTTTTCGACCTAACGGGCTTTTTATTATTTTTATTTATTTCTCATCCTAGCTTTCATTTAGACGTTCCTTCAAGTTTTCGATCCAATGATTTTCAGCATCTTCTCAAGCATAAAACTTTTTGACACCATAAGTGTTGACGGGTCTAGGTAGTTCTTGTCCATCCATATTTTGCAAAATCAATGCCCCTCCTGAAAATGCTTGTTTGACAATGTAAGGACCTTCATAACTAGGAGCCCATTTTCCTCGGTGTCCTCTTGATTAGGGAGAATTTTCTTCAAAACCAAATCTCCTGGATACAAATCCTTGGGCGGACTTTCTTATTGAAAGCCTTAGCCATTCTATTTTGATACAACTGGCCATGACAAATGGCTGCCGTATTTCTCTTCTATCATATTCAACTGTTCATAACGGTTTCACCCACAGATTCTTCTAACTCAGCCTCCATCAAAACCCTTAATGATGGGATTTCAACTTCAATGGGATACAGCTTCCATTCCATATACCAATGAGAAAGGAGTTGTTCCTGTGCTTGATCGTATGTTGGTACGATAAGCGTGCAAAGCATATGGCAGCATTTCATGCCAATCTTTGTAATTCACCACCATTTTGGCAACAATTTTCTTGATATTCTTATTTGGGCTTCAACGCACCATTCATTTGAGGCCTATAAGGAGCTGAGTTGTGATGCTTGATTTTGAAAGTCTCAAAGAACTTTTGAACCTCGGCACCATTGAGATTAGGAGCATTGTCTGTGATAATTCTTTGGAATCCCATATCTACAAATAATGTCTCTTTTGATAAATCTGAGAAACACCTTTTGTGTGATATTGGCATATGAAGTGGCTTCCACCCATTTAGTGAAATAGTCTATTGCCACCAAAATGAAACGATGACCATTAGATGCTTTGGGATTGATTGGGCCAATGACATCCATGCCCCACATTGAGAAAGGCCAAGGAGATACCATACTATGCAGCGGAAATGAAGCATTAACTCGATTCTATATATTTGACATTTGTGACACTTCCAAACATAATTGATGCAATCATTCTCCATGGTGGACCAGTAATAACCACTTCTTAAAATTTTTCGTGCCATCATATGACCATTAGCATGGGTTCCACAAATTCCTTCGTGGATCTCAGTCATGATTATTCGAGCTTCATGAGCATCTACACATCTTAGAAGAGTGGTGTCATGATTCCTCTTGTAGAGGACTTCACCATTCAAGAAAAAGCTCATAGCCGGTCGACGATTGTCTTTTTATGCACCTCATTTGCTCCAACTGGGTATTCTCCTTTGAATATACTGTTTAATGTCCTGATACCAGGGTTGACCGTACGTTCAATCTCCACATTGCCACAATATCCTGGTTCGCTTTGCACCTACATGGATAGGTTGGACATTAGCATGGACTTCCAATTTGGTCATTACAGCCAAAGTTGCCAAAGCATCTGCAAATTGGTTCTTGTCTCGAGTTAAATGAGAGAATGACACATCATCAAATCGCTCAATTAGTCGAGACAAGTATTTCTGGTAAGGTACCAATTTTGGATCCTTTGTTTGCCATTGTCCATTAACTTGATAAATTATAAGTGCAGAGTCTCCAAAGACTTTTAATTCTTTGATCCCAAGTCAATTGCAACTTGCAAACCATTTGCACACGCCTCATCTTGAATGTTGTTGGTACATTCAAAATCCAACTTGACGAGGCTGGGTATTGCTTACCGGGTGACACCACAAGCTCCTATTCCACATCCATTCATGTTAGAGGCTCCATCAAAGTACATCTTCCATACATTCTCCTCTTCCATATCTTCTTTCTCCACAGCACTTCATCGTCACATAATTCAGATCATGGTTCACTGCTCACTTTCAAGTGGGTTTTCAGCTGATGATCAGCAATTGCACCTCCTTTGACAGACTTTTGGGTCATACTTGATGTCAAATTCTCGGTATCACTTGCCACTTTGACATTCTCAACGACACATGAGGACTATCAAATATGTACTTTAACGGATCCATTCGAGAATCAACCAAGTTGTATAGTATAACATGTCCTGCCTCAACCTCTTGGAAGTCCATGCCAATGCACAACAGGTCTTTTCTATTGCCAAGTAGCGGATTCACAATCATTAAACTTCTTGCTAGATAATAAATTGCCTGTTCTTTCTTCAAACTCGTCATCCTGTCCTAACATTGCCCCCATTGATGTTGGTAACACTTGAGGTATAGTATCAAAGGACGGCAGGATGGGGTGGTCAAAGGGAGGTTTCATTAAATAAGCCTTTATTTTTGCGAAGGCTTCTTGGCATTCCTCATTCCATTCTCAGGGTTGATGTTTTCGTAGCAACTTGAATATAGGCTCACAAGTACTAGTCAAATTGGCAATGAATCGAGCAATGTAATTGAGCCTCCCAAGAAACTTCTAACCTCCCGTTAGATTGGGAACAGGCATATCTTGTATTGCTTTCACCTTATTGGTCTACCTTTATTCCTTCTCTGCTAACAATGAATCCAAGTAATTTCCCGTAGAAGCTCCAAAGATGCATTTATTCGGATTAAGCCGAACTTATATTTTCTAGAGTCTTTCAAACAATTTTTGTAGGACTGCCACATGACTTTCTCCCTCTTTGGACTTAGCAACCATGTCATCTACATACACTTCAATCTCCTTGTGCATCAAATCATGGAATAATGCAACCATAGCACGCTGGTATGTAGCCCCAGGCATTTTAATCGAATGGCATGACCGTATAGCAAAATGTTCCCCATGGAGTTATGAAAGTAGTTTTTCCTTTATCATTAACATCCATGGGAATTTGATTGTATCCTGAGTACCATAAATGAAAATCGGTGATTTTTTGCGGTATATCAACAAGGACATCAATGTGAGGGAGAGGAAAATCATCCTTCGGGCTAGCTTTGTTTAGTCCGGATAATCCACACACATTCTAACTTTTCCATCCTTCTTAGGCACTGGCACAATGTTAGCCACCAGTGTGTCTTGATACCTCCAAAAATCCAGCCTCTCACTGTTGCACACCTCCTCTTTTATTTTTAATGACATTCAGGCCGTATCCTTCTCAACTTTTGCTTTTCGGTTCAATTCCCGCATATAAAGGGATCTTATGTGAAGCTATTTCTGGATCCAACCCTGGCATATCACGGTAAGACCATGCAAAAACATCCATGTATTCCTTGAACAATGCAATCATTTCTAAGCGTTCTTGGGTTTTCCACTATTTTCAGCTCCTTCTTCTCTTCTTCATGCCCATGTTAACCAACTCGATCACCTCATTGTCTAAGTCAAACTCCTTTTCTATGCTCCAATAGGTCTGAAAAGTGCCCAACAATTTCGTCATCCTATCTGATTCATGGCTATCACAATCAAGTGCCGCAAGAGAATCAATTGATAAGTCTCCAAAGTCCCTTTCATGCGACAAAATTTCTATAGTATTTAAATTCCTGGAAAGCAATTAGGATGGGTTGGAATGCCAAAATAAAAGATGGAAAAATGAAAATAATATAGAAGACATAAATTAACAAATGAGAATGATAAATAAAAGCAAGAAGAAAGAAAAATTAAAGAGGGCAGAAACGAGGAAAATGGAAGATAAAGAAAGATTATTGAATAATCATGCAAGTGCATTTAGATGATGTCTTTGAGTAGCATAAACAAAAGCATAAACAATATTTATCAATACAACCCAAACAATTACTTTGAAGCAACAACATCAATAACTGGTTCAACTTCCAGCATTGACATCTCATTATTGTTGGCAACATGAGGGTTGTTTTCTTCAAATTCATCGACATTCACCATATTGATAGTGATACAACAGCAAGGGAGTGAACTTCCTCAGCTAGGATTACTTTAGCTGGGCCTGAAAATGTTTCCTTTAGGTGAGGAATCTGCTTCATTTTCTCCATTTGCTCCTTCTCCTGCTCAAGAGTCATGCCTCTCATCTCCTCTTCCAATAGTGCATTATATCCCAAACCATATCGATTAGGCTTCTTGGTGACTGGTATTGGTGTCGTGGTACCTTGCAAGTGTCAGTCCTAATCCTTCCTTGTAGGTATCCACTCTTAGCCATGATATGAGCCACCACCTGATTTTGCATCGGGGGCTTATTCTGTTCCTGTTTCAGCCCTACTACCTCCAGGTTATGCCATAAACCTCTCTCCAGTTCACATTCTCAACATATGGCAATGTAACTGGTTTAGATACTATGATATCTTTTTCTCCATGGATTGTAACGATCGAGTCATTCTCTATGTATTTAACCTTTTGATGCAAGGTTGAGGGAACAACACCAACATTGTTAATCCAGGTCTTCCAACAGCATATTGTAATTATTGTTCGATCTCCATTACCTGAAATAACACTCGAATCTACTTGGGCCAATCTCCAATAACAATAACATTTCCCCAAGGATACTTTTCTTTGCCCCATCAAAAGCCTTCACAATCATCACCTGCGGCGATATATCATCCTTATTTATTGACAAGTAACTTAAGGTTGAACATGGTAGAACATTCAATCCTGACCCTCCATCAATGAGGACCCTGGGCACTATATGGTTTCTGCATTTGAGAGTTATATCCAGTGCTCGTGGGTTAGCCCTTGACACAACTTCCTCATCTGAGAATGTAATCATGACACGTTTCACTGGATCTACCATATTCACCATGTTCTCTGTTGAAACATCAGGCTTGACATAAGCTTCTTTCAGGATCTTTAACACTGCCTTTTGATGAGGCTCGGATGACAAGATTAGTGATAACAAAGATATTCTGGCAGGAGTTTTCTTTAATTGTTCCAGAATATCATACTCACTCTGTTTCATAATTTTTAGAAATTCCTCCTCATCATCTTCTTTCATTTCACTTCCTCCCAAGTCAGAACTTTTAACATTCCCTTCATTAACAAACTTTCCTTTTTCTATTTCTTTAGGACCATAACACCTTCCACTTCTCGTTATACTAGTTACTACTCCACCTACTTGGAGCATTTGAGGTTTCTCCTATATCACTTTTCATCTCAACCTCAGTCTCATAGTTCCAAGGTCCAGCATGTGTGTCCTTATAAACAAAAGGCATTGGTTTCTTCAGTGATAACTACCTTTCTGGCTTTGACGCTTGATTAAGTGGAGGCACTCGAAGCACAAAACGCTCAATCACATTCACCTCTTCAGAGACATTAAGCTTCTTCTTTGCTTGTATAACACCTAAGTTGAGTAATCCTTGTACACAAGCCTTGAAATCCCAGCAATTTTCTATGTCATGGCCAAAGCCTCCAAAGTAGTAGTCAAACTCGATTCCATATCACATTTCTCATTTTCCTTCATCATAGATAGGTCCTGTGATGTTGTATCCAACTTCCTTTAAGCCAATGAAAACTTTCTCCATAGGAGTTCGAAGATTCAAGACCCTCTTGATCAAGGGTTCTTCCATCGTCAAAGCATTTACTCGAGCTCCTTCATGATTTGGCATCGGATTGTTAACAATATCGGGCTTTGATTCCTCTTCAGGTCCAATCTTCCACAAGCAATTAGCCTTCTTCCTCCTCTTGAAGGCTTCACAATCTTCAATTGAATGCCCCGCAACTTCCATGTGGTATTTACAAGTTAAGTTGGGGTTATACCAAGCTGGAAATGGTGGTTCTAATGGACGCGGACATGGTGGAGTCAGGTGAGCATCGAACAATTTTTGAAACAGGCAGCATTTGAAATGGATAGCTTTGGGAAAGGTGGAAGGTTTGGGAATCGATTGAATTCTGGTTTTGGAAATTTGGTCGAGGTGATGTAGTGTTTGGGTAGTTCTGGGATACGTGGTCGGGTTATATGTATAGGCTGGGCGAGTTGGTTGGTATGGTCGTATGTGGATGTTATTGACTTGAGGTTGGGTATGTGGGATTGTATTTGTGGTTGAAGTAGTTTGGTATGGTGGGTAATAAGGGATGGATGGTATTTGGGATCTTGGGTGTGTTGAGGCATATCTTGGAATGAAAGATTGACCTTGCACATAACTTACTTCCGCCTCTTCTTCCTTGGCGGCAATCCTCTTCTTGTGTCCTCATTACTCACAGAAGTTCCAAGCTTTAGCCAAATTCGATTCTCTCACCGCAGTTATCAATTCAGAGAAGTCTTTGTATGCTCCTGCCATTGCCCCAATGTAAGGAGATCCTAAAGTCCCAAGAAGTACGAACACATTTCAGATGGGATAAGTGGCGGTTGCACTTCAAGGCTGACCTCCATCTTTGAGCATATTGCTTAAAGGACTCATCTTTCTTCTTTTGCATCGTGCTCAATTGCTCGCGAGTAGGTGCTATTTCCATGTTAAACTTGTATTGATTCATGAATTGGTCAACTAATTCCCTAGGAAATTTTGGAATGGTCTAATTGGATATACCACTCTAAGGCGGGCCAGTTAAACTTTCATGGAAAAAGCTGATAAGAAACTTCTCGTCCTTTGACCATATTGACATTTTTGTGCAGTAACTCTTTAAATGAAAAAGAGGATTACCGTGCCATCATACTTCGAGAATCAGGAACCTTGAAGTCTTTAGGAACTCCTGTGTCAATAGGAGGGCAAAAGCTCTCAATCTCCATATGACCATAAGTGCTAGGTCCTTGAATAGCTTTGATTTGCTCCTGAATCTTCTTCATCCATTCTTCTCTGAACTTGTCTTTATTCACCTCTGCATGGCTATTTTCTGAGGAAAATGGTTGTTTCTGGATAACAACACGAGGTGCCCCAAATAGGGCAGCATGCTCATGCCCATCAGTATGAGTGTTCTCTAACGAATGATAGCCTTCTCCGAATCGAAACCAATGGCATTGTGGGTGGTGGCTGTCCATGAGGATTATTTAGAATCTCATCCACCTCATTCAATCCTTGAGTGACATTTACAGGTGCATTTAATGTCCCGGGTATGGTTATCATTGCAGCACTTGGTACCTCAATTGACGTGTTTACCATGTCCCGATTTTGATTAGCTCTTAATAAATCAAGGGATTCCTTCATGGCTCTCATCATTTCTTCCATATTTGCTTGATTAGTTGACATTTCATTCAATTTCCCTCTCACTTCATCAACCTCCATGCTCAAATTTCTTACTTGATCAGAAGTATTTCCTAGTTCACTATTGCCACCGCCATCTTAGTCCGCGCCTGGTATTGTGAATACGAGTTAGATCGGTATCTTCTTTCCTCGGGCGCCCAATTGTGACTAAGTTTTACCTGTGAGCATAAGATTTATTAAAAAGAAAAATTGTTATTTATTAGAGGTCTTCTATCGTGCTTAGTCTTGATGTGAGTGTCTTTGATGATAACTGTTCCCAGAACGTCTCGTTCAAAGGTACTATGTTATATTTAAATGACTATTGCCATGAGATCAAACAGTGAAGGAATGATTATTCATTCAAAGCATTATCTTTATTACAACCATTTCCAAAAGAAATACATCATAAAGCCACACATTGTCACTCAAAAGCCAATAGCTCAACAACGTCTTTCTGCAATCATTTGTTTCATTTTTCTAATCAAATCCCTCCGTAGTTGACGAAGATGCGAATCTCATCTGGAGTCTCAAAGGGGATAATTTCCTGCTAAGCCATTTCCAAGTATCTTGGAACATCTTCTATTGCTATTGGCCAGTCCTCCCAGGTTTGAAAAGCGAACTTTCAACTCATGAATGATGTGATCTCGATGCTACACTTCAAGGTCCAAATCTGCAATCTTTTTCTTTTCTTCTTCCAACGCTTGATAATACATGATCTCATTTTTCATGTGTTGATTTTGTTCCTCAATCTTTCTCTGGTATTCATCATTCAATTCCCCAATTTGTTGTCTCATTTGTCCTTCATTTTTTAATGCAGCTTTTCAACGAGTTTAGCACTTTGAAGCGCTTTTCAATCGTTGATTTTCAGCTAATGCTTCATCACGTTCTTGCCTTCGAAGTCCTAATTCTTTATTGGCAGCCATGAGACATTCTTTGGTTTTCATCATGTGCTCCTGCCAGTTTTAACTTCTTACCTGGTTCCTTCAAGAACTTGATCTCTTTTGGTGCTTTCTCGTTTAAAGCTGCATAATCATGATGGGCATTTTTAGATTAGACCTCCACTTGCATCTTTTCTTGTTCAGCCTTGTTCAATCTTTCTTTCATATCTTTGATTTCTTCAGTTTCATCAACATGCAAAGCCAATGTCTTGCCAGGAGTAATCAGTTGAGACTCTAAATGGCAACTTAACCTCTTGAGCTCTATTTTTCACCCATTGGCGATAGCTTTCTTTCACAGACTCCTAACTCCCAATTCTTTTCCTTTCGGATAACATTATTCCAAGATTTGGATTTTCTAGGAGAGCAATGTCATCCGAATCGGAGTACATGATGAAAGGAGTTATTGTAGCTTCAGAAGGTGGTTCCATTATGGGGTAACCAAGTTGGCGCAACACCAATGCGGGATTATAATTTATACACCCTCGAGTACCCATGAGAGGTACATTTGAAAATTTCCGACTCGATAAATCATTGTCTGCCATCTTCCCACCAAAGGTACCATCGAATCACTTTTTCATTTAACTTGGCAAATTCCTGACCCATTCTCGCCCACTTTTGTTCTTGACCTGATACATTTTTAGATCATTGATAGGACAGAGTGTCTGTTACTTCTTTGGAATATATGCGCAATAATCCACACATATAGCATTGGTAAACAACACAAAACTCTCTTGCCATTCTTCTCATAGCAAAAATTCAAGGAACAATATACATCTGCTAAGAGGGAATAGGATTTGAGCATGAAATTTCGGGCAAGGAATACACAACTGCTAATCTACGAAACCATCAATATTTGGAAACAGAATGGTTCCATAAATGGTGAGGGTCAATACATCAAAAAAGTGTCCCAATCCTCAGTTGACTTATCAAGCTGCATGTGTTTTTCCAAGTACTCTCTTGTGAATCCTCTGGTCTCATTTCTACATTTCTGTGCTTCACTCAAATCTCTTACATTTACCTTGAGGACATTTGCTATTGTATGCAAAGAAGCATAATGTCCTTGGTAGCTGTAAGGTTTTTCTCCTTCTAGTGGTAACCCTAGGATCAGCTCAAATTCTTCAAGGGTTGGTGCCAACTGGAAATCTTGAAAGGTAAAGCATCGGAATGGAGGATAAATCCTGCGCAAGGCTGTGATTGCCTCTGCCTACTTCCACCTCTAACAAGCTCAGGACTTTTCCATATTTTCTTGTGAGAGAAAGACGTTGTGGAGCTTTTAACAACTGACTCAAAGATCTCAAGCTTATATTAGGCTTCTTAGCTTTAAGATGTAAAGTCTTTTTCAATTCTTCACAATTGTTTGATCTCATGGTTGTTTCCATTTTTTTAAAGATACTCACAACAAGACTTGATATAGCTCTCTAACAAACATGTTGAACAAAAGAAAGAGTGATTTTTCTTTCAGAAAGAAAATACAAATAAAACTTGTAAACAAGTTAAAGAATTTATGTACAAAGAAAATAAGTTAAAGAAGAAGGTATGCTCCCTTTGTGACCTATTGAATTGTGGAAGGCTATCCTATGGTCTCATAAGCTTTCTCCTGTGAAGACTTTCATCAGGTGGATCTATGAACTCAGGATTCTATGGCCTCTAGAGCTAACAACTCTTTTGAAATGTTATCCACAACAAGGTTAAGGGTTAGATGCAGGACATTTACAAAAGAGTCACATCTAGACGAGATTTTCACAATAACCAAATAGGACGTACATCCAATATGGCTCCTACACAATCTCTTACCTATCTCAAGTTGCACTCAAACCCGGTATGGGCCCCACTCGTGTGTGATTAATGTGTTAGTGTTGTGTGTGAAGGGAGCATACAAACCTGGAATCCTAACACTACCCATTACCAACACCTGCAAAATAAATAATAGAAAATAAAAGTCGTCTATCCTAGGGTTTCCATTAATAAATAAATAAAACATAAAACTGTACAAGAGCAGTATCTAACATAAAAGAAATCATTTATCCTT